>CAUYQG010125823.1:0-12340 GCA_963574415.1 Tarsius wallacei | reverse complement strand
TTGTTTCTGGTTAAATATGCTAAATATAGCGGGGAAGGTGATGGCGTCAACAGCTCTCGAACACGTTCTAACGGTCTCGAGGTCCTCGGCTCTCCCTGATTTCTAATGTTCAGTGAGCCTCCGTGGCCGGCTGCCTATAGGTAGGTGCACTCATAAATCACCCATCGTGAAATGAACAAACATGTTGAAAGAATCTCCAAAACGAAAAAAAAAAAAAAAAAAATTGCTGAAGCCTCTCACAGCCTCTCACAACAACACTAGCTGATACACTGATGCTGATGGGTTCCTAGTAAACTTATCTAGCAGGTGAAGTCTGTACTACAAAGGATGTGCCCTCCAAAAATTAATTTTGGGGTTTTTTGTGTCCCCTCTCATACATCTAATAAAAGATTTGACTGTTCTTTACACAGAAAACAATGAACTATTATTATGAGAACACTTTAAGAAGCCTAACTAAACATGAGATATATAATGTTTGTAAGAATAGAAAATTTAATATATTGAAAATGTCATTTCTCCTCAAATTGATCTAATCGTACACTTGAAATATATAAATTTTTATTTTTCAAATACCCCAATGAAACTGAAACAAAATTTGTGAAACAGACAAACTGATTCCACAACATATATGAAAATGAAAAGTGACGGGACTAGCCAACACAATATTAAAGAAGAAAAATGTTGGATTTACATTTTTGTATACAAAGATATTTTAAAGATAGAGTAACTAAGAGTGTGCATTTCACTTTGATAAACAGGCAACTGAATGAAAAAGAGAGACGGGAAAACATACCACACACAGTGCGCACACACACATACACATATACAGATGTACTCACTTGACTTGTGACAAACATATCATTGCAACACTAGAAACTTTTTTCAATGAATAGTTTTGGGCCAACTTGACATATACACACAAAATGAACTTTGGTCCTTTCCTAAGATTATACGAAAACACCAATTTCATATTGTTCACAGTATAAAAATAATTTTCTTCCTTTTTTCTAGAAGACATATGAGATCTGAAAATTAAGTTCGTGAACTCAACTTGGAAAAAATACTACATACCTCATTGCAAAATGTCACTATGGTCACCGTCTAAGACTCTCCTTGGGAAGTTATGCATTGATGTCAGTGCCTAGTTCACCCATCAAAGCAATTTGGGCATTCTTTTTCTGGAATAGCTATCCGTGCTGCTGTCATATTTCCCTTGATGTCCTGAATGTCATCAAAATGTCTTTCTTTCAATATTTCCTTTATCTTTTGGTAAAGAAAAAAAGTCATTGGAGGCCAGATCAGGTGACTAGAAAGCGTGTTTCGATACAGTTATTTGTTTACCGGCTAAAAACTCCCTCACAGACAGTGCTGTGTGAGTTGGTGCATTGTCGTGATGCAAAAACTCCTTCAGGACCATTTTTGCACACACCTTTCTAATGTCAAGATTTTCAGCTAAGATTTTTTCTAACTATCTCCCTATTGATGTTTATTTGGTCTGCTATGCTTCTCATTGTCAGCCAACAATTTTGACACACAATTCAATGAATTTTTGCAATGTTTTCATCAGTTCAGCTTGTTACTGGCCCTCCTGACCTCTCTTCATCAGTGATGCTTTCTCTGCTCTCAGAAAAACATTTAATCCATTTGTACACCAACATTTTTTTCATGGCATTATCCCCATAAACTTGGACTAACATGTCCCCTATTTCACCTTCACTCTTGCCAAGTTTAACAAGAAATTTAATGTTTGTTCATTGCTTTAATTCAAGCTCCAACATTCCTGCGTCAGCACACAAAAACATGCAGCAACAATGAATGCCACTAAGCACACCACCACCACACATACACATGAAAACAGCTGTGAGACACTGATATACCAAGGTTATGAAGCCTTACCAAATTGTTTGTACAATGCTGCCAACATAATCACACTGTGGCAAGTTCATGAACTTAATTGTCTGACCTCATACATCTTCTAGAAAAAAGGAAGAAAATTATTTTTATGACCTTGGGTATACAAATATTTATCAGGATTAAAAAGCAGTACCTATAAAAGATAATATTCATAAACTGAAATTTAGCAAAAATTTTGGATAAGAGTATGAAAAGGCAAACCACACTATAGGAAAATATATTTGTAAAACATATATCTGGCAACAAATATACATACAGAATGTTTTAAAAGTTCCTACAAATTAATAAAAATAATGCAACTCCATTAAAAAAATGGGTAAATAAATTGAACAAGCATTTTACAAAGGATAATATCCAGATTGCAAATAAATAAATGGAAAGCTGTACAAAATCTTGTTACTAAGAAAATGCAAATTAAAACTATAATTTGATACCATTATGGTCTTCATGTTGGCTACAATTAAAAGGATAGTCAATATCAACTCCCAGCAATAATATGGAGCAACTAGAAGTTTCCTGCATTGTTGATAAGAATGTAAATTGCTATAACTACCTTGGAGAACACTTTGTTAACACCTATTAAAAATATTCTGTCATCTAGCAATTTTACTCCTATCAGCAAGAGAAATATGTACACATGTTTATCAAGACATGCACAACAGTTTACATAGAAGTATTGTAATGGTCCCATACTGAATACCACCCAAATGTACAAATAAGTTGTTGTATAGTAGACAATTGAATACCATGCAGAAATGAATAAAATTAATAAATACATGTTCCATGCATCAATATGGATCAGTCTTAGAAAAAATGAGTAAAAAAGCTAAGCACAAAAGAGTAAACATTTCTTTGTATTTGCTATTTTCTTCTCTCTCTCTCTCTGTCTCCCTCCCTCTCTCTCACTCTCTATCTTTTCTCTCTCTCTCTCTTTCTCTCTCTCTATATATATTAGAAAAGATTTTCAAAGATTCCTACTATCCACATTTACCCACCTACCTTCATCTGTGCCCATAAAGTTTGTGTCAAATTAGAGATATCTCTCCAGTAATTCTCCCCTCTCTTTTGTATATCAACAATTTATTTTGTCTAATGAATCATTCTAAAGAGCATTCAAAAAAAGGTTATTTATCCAAAATTTAAAAATCCTTTAAAAGCCCACTATATATATATATGTAAATATATATATATACACAATAAGTTGAAGCAATAACTAAAAAACACTGATTAAAGAAATTGAAAAGAACACAAACACATGGAAAGACATACCATACTGATAGGACAGAAAAAATACTATTGTTAAAGTGACCCTACTACACAAAATAATCTACAGATTCAGTGTAATCTCCATCAAAATATGAATGGCAATATACATAGAATTTTTTATTCCTAAAATTCATTTGGAACCACTAAAGATCCCAGATATTCAAAGCAATACTGAGCAAAAAGAACAAAAATGGAGGCATCACGCTTCCTGACTTCAAAATACACTACAAAGCTGTGGTAACTAAAATAGTAAGGTATTGCCATAAAAACAGACACATAGACCAATGGAATAGAATAGAGAACTCAGAAATAAATCAGCATATTTACACCCAGCTGATTTTCAACAAAGGCACCAAGAATGTATGTTGGAGAAAAGACATCCTCTTCAACAAATGTTGCTGAGAAAACTGGATATCCATATGCAGAATAATAAAATTAGACTCATATCTCTCACCATATGCAAAACTCAACTGAAAATGGATTAAAGATTTAAACATAAGACACAAAACTATAAGATTACTAGAATAAAACATAGGGAAAACACTTCAGGGCATTAGTCTTGGCAAGGATTTTATGGCTAAGACTTCAAAAATGCAGGCTACAAAAACAAATATAGATAAACAGGACTATATTAACTTTAAAACTTCTGCACAGCAAGGGAAACAATTAACAGAGTAAAGAATGCTCTTTATAAAGGGTTAATACCTTTGAAAAATGTTCATCCAACAAAAGACAAATATTCAGAATATACAAAGAACTCAAAAGCAATATTATTTAATTTCAAAAGAAAACATACTAATGGCCAATGGGTATATGAAAAATATTCAACATAACTTATCATCATGTAAATGTAAATCAAAACCACAATGAGATATCATCTCACCCTAATTAGAATGGCTATTATCAAAAAGACAGTAAATAACAAATGCTGGTGAGGATGTGGGAAATGGGAACTCATACAGTGTCAGTAGGAACATAAATCAGTATAACCATTATGGAAATATTATGGAGGTTTCTCAGGAAACTAAAAATAAGACCACTGTATGATCTAACAAATACATAACAAAGTATTTATCCAAAAAAAGTAAACTAATATATCAAAGAGATACCCTGTTTACTGCATCGATATACCGTTCATTGTAGCAATATTTACAACACCCAGGATATGGACTCAACATTAATATGCATAAACTTATGAATGTATAAATAAAATCTGGCATATATATACACAATATGATACTATTCAGACATAAAAATAATAAAATTGTATCAATTGCAGCAACACAGATGGAAGTGGTGGGTCATTATATAAAGTGAAAAAGCCAGGCACATAATGACAAATATTACATGTTCTCACTCATTTGTGGAAGCTAAAAAGAAGTTGCTTTTATGGAAGTAGAAGGTAGAATAATGGTTACCAGAGACTGGGGAGGATGGGAAAGGAAAATAGAAATAAATTAGTTAATGAGTACAAACATACATTTAGATAGAAGGAGTAAGTTTTAGTGTTTGACAACACAGTAGGGTGAATATAGTTAACGATAATTCATTGTATATTTCATAATAGCTAGAAAATAGTTGAAATGTTGCCCAAACCAAAAAATGATAAATTTTTGAGATGATAGATATTCTAAATACCCTGATTTGATTACTACACATTTTATACATTTATCAAAATATCACATGCACCCCATAAATATGTATAATTGTGTATCAATAAAAATTATTTTTAAAAACTCATAATGGGTGCTATTGAGCCATATAACTTAAAAAACTATTGATGACTTGGATGAATATCACTGACATTATATTAAGCCAAAGTATCCAGGCAACTCACATGCACACATACACACAAATATGTAGTATACTATTTCACTAACACAAAGTAAAAGAATAGGCTAAAATAACCCAGGGTAATAGAAATCAGAATAGTGGTTACTTATGTGAAGTGAGAGGATGGATTGCTGGTACTAGACCAGAAAAACTTTATGGAGAGAGGGAAATGTTCTACATCTTGTTTCAGGTACTTGTGGAATGAGCATATACAATTGTCAAGCGCCATCATTATGACAAACTTTAAAACAATACATTTTATTATATGAAGTTAAACTTCAATGAAAAGTCAATCTCTGATTATTTGTTTAGAATGACTTATTTAAAATTCTAATATCAGAATAAAGAAGATGGTGATGGAACAGGTGGGAGCGCGAAAGTCTCTGCAAGGGTAAGTGTCCATAAAGAGTGGATGAGTGCAGCTGGATGAGTGAAAGTCTGTCTGAGGGGAGACGCAGGATAAAGCACCCAGGGCTCCATTCCATAGGCAGATGTCATGCACCACTGCCCTGAGGTCAGAGCCCCAGTATGTAGGACCATCAGCCATTCTTGGGGATCTCTCAGGAGAAGGCAGTGGAGGTCAGCTGCTTCTCAGCACCTGAGGTCTGGCCCATGCCACCACCCGCAGCTGGATGCTGGCAGAAGGAACTGTGGAGGGAGCACTGTGACTAAATCTGAGGCAAAGCCCTGCCACCAGCAAGAAGACACTGATCACCACCATTTTCTCTGTCACAGGACTGGCAGAGATCTGCGTTGACCCACCCAGCTCTGTTATGTTTCCAACCTGGGGCCCAGAGGTGATCTCTGCACCTCTCTGTGATCAACCATCGCTGACCCAGAGAGGAAACTTCAGGAGGGGACACAGAGAGACGGATGCCCCACCCCGCACTGGACCAGACACAGACACATCTAATCTGAGTAGGAGACTTGTCGGCAGCAGTAGCAGTGGATGAGTTGGGTGAGTCTGGATCTGATTCATCTTCCTCCCACAGCAGTCCATGTGGCGTCTGACCCATTGGCCTGCACTGAGAGTGGAGGGCTCAGGTGATCCTTCTACCTCAGCTTTCCAAGTAGCTGGAACTACAGTCATGTGCCACCATACCCAGCTAATTTTTTTTATTTATTGTAGAGATGAGTTCTCGTCAAGTTGCCCAGGCTGGTCTTGAACCCACAGGCTCAGGCAATCCTCTCACCTCGGCCTCCCAAAGTGCTGGGATTATTGGCTCTTGTTTTAGTACTTTTTTTTGGTGTGTGTGTGTGTGTGTGTGTGTGTGTGTGTGTAGGTTTCATTCTTCTGTTGGCATATGGACATATTTGAGGGTGAGGGTACAATCAGGTTTTTTGTTTGTATGCTTGTTTGCTTGTGTGCTTTTGTTTGTTTGTTTTTGTTTGCTTCTTTGTTTCTTTGTTAGTTGATGAGGCTGCCTGCTTCCCCTCTGCTTCTCCTCTCTCTTCATCTTCCTTTCGACTCCCTTCTTCCTTTTTCCATTTAATTTTTTTCGTATCTCATTTTGCTTTCAGGGGCATATATACACTCCCACCACATGGACAGATTGTAAAGTGGTGGGAAGTGGGTTCCTGTGGGTCCACATACCTGTCAGTGGATACTGTAATCCAAAGATAGTTTCTGAACAACAGCAACCCCCATCACACCTTAATCAAATCTTAAAACTGCAAAAAGCACAGTTGCCTATCCATAGTCAAGCTTCAAAATTGAACAAATCCAGAAGAGCTACATAAGGAAGAATAGGGGATTGAGCAAAGAGAAGTGAAAGCTATCTGCCCATTACTGAGCAACAGAATTTAAGAAGGGGGACAAAGGGGGAGGAAAACCAATACAAATGAAGGAGAATCAAAGGAAGAACACAGGTCCCATACAGACCCCTGGAAAGACAGCACATGAGAATACAGACTTTGGAACTCAAACAATGACGAGCCACCAGAATGATGACTCTCAAACCACAAACCCAAATATCAAGATATTAATAGAGATAATAAATAGAAATGAGGAGAGACAAGAGAAAAGAATGAAGGAGTTGAAAACTGAGATGACGCCAATAAAAAATACAGTAAATAAAATAAATAACAAACTATAAAGCATGGAAAGTGGAATTAACCAAGCAGAAGAAAGAATCTCAGAGCTTGAGGACCAAATATGAAACGAATGCAACCTGTTAAAAACATAGAAAAGAAGTTTAAAAAGACAGAACAAAGCCTCCAAGAAATGTACAATTATATCAAGAGGCCGAACATATAGTTAATTGGCATTCCTGAGAAAGATAGAGAAACAGAGACCACCCTGGAACAAACACTCCATGAAATCAACCAAGAAAATGTCCCTCATTTCATCAGAGACATGACCATTCAAACACAAGAAATTCGGAGAACACTGCAAGACATCAAATGAGAATACCAACTCCTAGACACATAGTAATTCTCTTACACAAAGTAGGTATAAAATAAAAAAAATCCTAAGGGTAGCAAGAGAGAAAGGTCAGACCACTTACCAAGGAAGACCAATTAAAATAGCTGCAGACTTATGTACAGAAAATCTACAGGCTAGAAGAGATTGGGGTACAATTGTCAAAATTCTCAAAGATAAATAATTCCAACCAAGAATTTTCTGCTTAGTTAAGCTAAGCTTCATCAGCAATGGAGAATTAAAATCCTTACCAGATATTCAATCTCTAAAAGTTTACACCACCCCCAGAACAGCTCTATAGGAAATGCTTAAGAAAGTATTAAACACAGAAGAAGAAAAAAAAAATGACCACATTCTTCCCAAGAATGCAGGAAAAAGACTGAATATACACACATAATCAACCTCAAAATCAAAAGAAAACCAACCAACTAACAAACAAACAAAAAGCAAAAATAAACCCTATAAGAACCTTATGATAGGGATAAACATTTACATCTCAATAGTTAGCCTGAATGTGAATGGACCAAATGAACCACTGAAAAGACATATAGTGGCAAACTGAATAAAAAAACATGGTGAAATAATATGCTGTCTCCAGGAGACTCATCTCACCAAGATGGACACACACACTCAAAGTAAGAGGATGGAAAACAAATTTTCAGGTGAATGGAACACAAAAGAAAGCAAGAGTTGTGAACTTCATATCAGACAATGTCTCTCTTTTTTTTTTATGAGTTGGAGTCTTACTCTGTCACCCAGAATGGAGTGCAGTGACCGCCCCAACCTTCCAAGTAGCTGGAACTACAGGCGCGCGCTACCACACCTGGCTAATTTTTTTTTTATTTATTGTAGAGATGAGGTCTTGCCAAGTTGCCCAGGAGGGTCTCGAACCCACAGGCTCAGGCAATCCACTCACCTCAGCCTCCCAAAGCGCAGGATTACAGGCTGAGCCACCGAGCCTGCCGACAATATCTCTTTTAAGCTATCAAAAATTTAAGAAGATACAGAAAGTCACAAAATAATGATAAAAGGTTAAATCCATCAACAAGAAATATCCATCCTAAATATACATGCACTATGCACCCAACACAGGAGCACAAACCTTTATAAAGCAGCTTCTAGGTAAACTAAAAGCAGATGTTGACTCTAACACTATCATTGCTGGGAATTTAAATACCCCACTAACAAGTCTAGAAAGATCATCGAGGCAAAATGTCAACAAGGAAATTCATAACCTCAACTTGATGCTTGACCAAATGGACTTAATAGATAACCATAGAGCACTCCACTCAACAACTATGAAATATACATTCTACTCATCATCTCATGGAGCATACACCAAGAACAACCACATCCTTGACCATAAATCAAGCATAAACAAATTTCATAAGATTGAAATACTGCCATGAACCTTCTCAGACCACAGTGGAATAAAAATAAATATCAACACCAACAAAGTTACCACAAAACCCAGAAGACATATACAGCATGATGCTGAATAAATCCTGGGTCAACACAGAAATCAAAGCAGAAATTAAAAGATTACTGGAAACAAATGAAAATAAAGACATATCTTACCAAAACATCTGGGGTGCCATTAAAGCAGTACTGAGAGGGGAATTCATTTTTTACACATCAATAAAATGGAAAGATCACAAGTTAACAGTCTAACATCACCTAAGGAAGCTGGAAAGACAAGACCACCAAAACACTAACTTCAACAGAATAATCTAGATCACCAAAGTAAAGGCCCAAATACAGAACATAAAAGACAAAAATATAGAAAATATCAATGAAACAAAAAGCTGGCTCTTTCAAAGGATTAAAAAAAAAAAATGGTGGACCCCTAGCCAAGAAAAAGAGAAAAAAAACCCAAATAAACACAATCAGAAATGTAAAAGATCAAATCACAATGGACCCTGAAGAAATTTTTTAAAAAAATTAACAGCGATTACTATGCAAACCTCTATGGAAACAAACTCAAAAACGTAAATAAAAAGGAGGAATTTCTGAGATCCCATGAGCTCCCAAGGTTGAAATAAGAAGAAATTGAGATCCTAAATACACAAATAACAACCCAGGAAATTGACTTCATCATAAGAAAACTACCAACAAAAATAAGTCCTGGACCAGGTGGCTTTCCAGAGGAGTTCTACAAAACACACAAGGAGGAGCAGATACCAATCCTATAGAAAGTATTCCAAGCAATCGAGAAAGACAGAACTCTCCCCAAATCATTACATGAAGCTAACACCACACTGATACTCAAACTGGGTAAAGATCCAACAAAGAAAGAGAACTACAGGCCAATATCCCTAATGAATATAGAGGCAAAAATTCTCAGCAATATTATAGCAAATCAGATGTAATGACACATCTCAAAAATCATCAACCATGAACAAGTAGGCTTCATCCCTGAGATGCAGGGCTGGTTCAACATCCACAAGACCACAGATGTAATTAAATAAATCAACAGATGTAAGACAATAACCACATGAATATATGCTTAGATGCGGAAAAAGCTTTTAATAAAATTCAGCATCTTTCTTGATAAAAACCCATAAACACCTAGGCATAAAGGGAACATACCTCAAAATAGTAAGAGCCATCTATGATAAAGCCACCGTCAACATATTACTAAATGGACAGAAATCGAAAGCACTTTCCCTGAAAACCAAAACAAGACAAGGCTGCCCACTTTCACCTCTCCTATTCAAAATAGTGTTGGAAGTCCTAAGTAGAGCAATCAGACAGCAGAGGGAAATCAGGGGCTCAAAACAGGCAAAGAGGAAATCAAGTTATCCCTCTTTGCTGACAATATGATTCTATACCTCGAAAATCCAAGAGAATCTGTCAAAAATCTTCTTGCATGGATAAAGGACTCTGGCAAAGTCTCAGTTTACAAAATCAATATGAAAAAGACAGTCATATTTGTATACACCAACAAAAAACAGGCAGAGAAACAAATAAGAACAATCCCATTCATAATAACAACAACAATAAAAATGAAATACCCCAGCATCTTCATAACCAGAGAAGTGAAAGACCTTTACAACAAAAACTACAAAAAACTGCTCAAAAAGATGAAAGATGACACAAACAAATGGAAATATATTTCATGCTCTTGGATTGCAATTGCAAGAATCAACATTGTCAAGATGTCCATTCTACCCAAAACAATCTACAGATTTAATGCAATATCCAACAAATTACCAGCAGCATTCTCAGACCTGGAAAGGACAATACAGAAATCTATAAGAAAAAATAAATGACCATGGATAGACAAAACAATCCCAAGCAAGATAAACAAAGTAGGGGGTATCACACTTCCAGACTTTAAACTTATATATTAATAAGGCTACGATAAGCAAGAGAGTCTGGTATTGGTACAAGAACAGGCATATAGACAAATGGAACAGGATAGAGATTCCAGAAGCCAAACCTTAATTTCTCAACCAACTCATCTTCGACAAAGCCTCCACCACCAACCACAGGGGAAGGAGAACCTATTCAGTAAATGGTGCTGGGAAAATTGGCTGACCACATGCAGAAAATTAAAACAAGATCCCTCCCTATCACCATAAACAAAAATCAATTCTATATGGATCAAAGACATAAACATAAAACCTCAAACTATAAGAATCTTAGAAAACACTGGAGACACCCTTACAGAAATTGATGTAGGCAACCAATTCCCGATCAAATCCCCAGGTGTCCATGCCATAAGAGATTAGATAGAAAAGTGGGACCTCATTAAACTGAAAAGTTTCTGCAAAGCAAAAGAAACCATCAAGAAAGCAGGGAGGCAGCCCACACAATGGTGGGAAAAAAACAGAAAGTTGTTTGGGAGATCTAGAAAACCTTAGCATCACTGTATATCTGACAAAGGCCTAATATCTAGGATCTACAAGGAATTCAAACGTGCTGAAAGAAAAAAAAAACAAACAGCCCCGTTAAAAAGTGGGCAAAAGGGCAACTCCTTCAGGTCCCCTCCCACCGTGGGAGCTTTTCTGTCCTCTCAATAAATTCTCTTTAAAAAACAAAAATTCTCTTTAAAAAACAAAAAAAAGTGGGCAAACGACATGAATAGACACTTCTCAAAAGAAGATATACGGGCAGCCAACAGACACATACAACAGTTCTCAGCCTCACTAATCGTGAAAGAAATGCAAATCAAAACCATATTGAGATACCACCTAACCCCAGTAAGAATGACCATCATTAATAAAACAAACAACAACATGCTGGCGAGGATGCGGAGAAAAAGGAATGATTCTACACTGCTGGTGGGAATGCAAACTAGTGCAACCTCTTTGGAAGACAGTGTGGCGATTTCTGAAAGAACTAGAAATTGACCTTCCATATGACCTAGCAATCCTCCTAGTGGGAATATACCCAGAGGAACTCAAATCATTTTACAAAAAAGATACCTGCACGTGTATGTTTATTGCAGCTCTATTCACAATAGCAAAAACATGAAACCAACCATGAAGCCCATCGAAACTGGACTGGATTTTTTAAAATGTGGTACATATACACAATGCTATATTATGCAGCCATAAAGAAGGACAAACATAAGGACTTCATAGCCACTTGGATGGACTTAGAGTCTATAATACTGAGTGATCTATCACAGAAACAAAGAACTGAGTACCACATATTCTCACTCATAAGTGGACCCTGAACAGTTATCATAATATTATAAGAAAGGGATTGGTGGTAGTAGTAAACTGCCAGGGGAAAGGGGAGGCACACTTCATCTATTAAGGGTACCTGATCTCAAACGGGTGAATTGGAGATCAAAGTGAGGCCCGTACTTTACCTGTACAATGGCCATTTGTATACCTAACCCTGAATTGTACCCCACATCTTTAAAATTAAAAAAAATTGAATATCAATATTTTA
>CAUYQG010125821.1:0-17184 GCA_963574415.1 Tarsius wallacei | reverse complement strand
CAGGCAATCCACTCACCTCAGCCTCCCAAGGCATGGGATTACAGACTGAATCACTGAGCCCGGCTAGTTTCTCACTTTCTAACAAAAAATCCTGATAGGATTTTGACTGGAACCTTATCAAATGTATAGAGAGCAGTCCGAGAAGAACTGCTATCTTAACAATATTGAATCTTAATCAGGGACATAGCACTCCACTTATTTAGATCTTCTTTGATTTTTTTCATCAGTTTTATCATTTTCATCATACAGATCTTGCTCATATTTAGTTAGATTTATCTCTAAGTATTTCATGTGGTGTTGGTGCTATTGTAAATATCTATTTCTTCTACATTTTTTTTTTTTGAGTTGGAGTCTCACTCTGTGGCAGTGGCAAACTCAAAGCCACCCCAGCTTCGGCCTGCTGGGCTCTGGTGATCCTTCCACCTCAGCCTTTCGAATAGCTGGAACTACAGGTGCACACTACATGCCTGGCTAGTTTTTTATTTATTGTAGAGATGAGGTCTCGCCAAGTTGCCCTGACTGGTCTCGAACCCGCAGGCTCAGGCAATCCACTTGCCTTGGCCTCCCAAGGTATTGGGATTACAGGCTGAGGCACCGAGCCTGGCATATTTCTACATTTTCGATTGCCAGTAGTTCATTGCTAATATATAGAAATAGGATTGATCCTGTTAAGTATATTGACTTTGTAATCTACTACCTTGCTAAACTCGCTTATTAGTTCTAGTAGCTCTCTTTGAAGATTATTTGGAATTTTTTTTTATAAGACTGCATTGTTATCTATGAACATATATAGTTTTAGTTGGCATTCTTTTTAATTTTGTTCTTGCTTTATTGCACAATTGCACAAACTAGAACCTCCAGTGTGATATGGAATAGGAATGGTGAGAGAGACGTCCTTATCCTTCCCAATCTTAGGGGGGAATTTTTTAGTCTTTTACCACTAATTATATTAGCTCAAGCTCTCTTGATAGATGGCCTTTGTCATATGGGTTTTTCTGTTTTATGAGTGTTTTTATTTTACTGAATATTTTCAAATGCATTCTTTTTACATCTATTGAGATGATTATATGATTTTCTTCTTTAGTTTATTAATAATGATGGATTACATTGAGTGGTTTTTGAATACTGAAACAGTCTAGCATTTCTAAGGAAAAAAAAAAAACTTCTTAGCCATGGTGTATTATCTTTTTATATATTGCTAGATTTGATTTATTACATTTTTAAAGAATTTTTGCATCTGTGTTCATGAGAAATATTAGCCTGTAGTCTTTCTGTAGTACTTACTTCATAAGACGTGTTGTAAGTATTCTCTTTTATATTCTAGAAGGGCTTATAAAGAATAGGTATTTTATATATATAATATGAATGAATTTCAATTCTTATGAATGAACTTTGGCAAATTGTATCTTTCAATATATTTTCTCATTTCTTATAAGTTGTCAAATGATTGGCATGACATTGTTCATGGTATTATTTTGCAAACCTTTAATATCTGCCGGGTTCCTCATTTTTATTAATCAAAAACTGTATCAAATTTGTAGTTACAAAACCAGACTAGCAAAAAGAAATTAGGCTTATCTCACTGAATTGATATAATTCTAGATTACATCTAGAATTAAAGCAAAATTTAATGTTTGAGTTAGTCAGGTCAGTTTTACCTAGTAAGGACAATTGATTTATGCTGGTCATTTTGAAATATTACTCTTTTAAGGTATTTAGTGGTATTTTTGCAACACAGTGACCTAATTGGTTATAGCAGTTTTTTCTCCCAGATATATATATATTTTTGAGATTTCCTAAGTAGAAATCATGTCATCTGTGAATGCCATACTTATAAAAAATAAAATTGAGATCAGAAGTGTTAAGAAGTTTTCCCAGGAATGTTTTGGGTGAAGGTTGAGAACTAAGAACTCAGCTAAACCTAGAAAAGGCAGCACTGGAGAACTATAAAAGAATGAGCTTAAAAAAAAAATCAAACACAAAAGCTATGGTTTGAAACCCTGCATCAGCAATTTATTGATTGTTTGATTTCAGACAAAAGACTACACTAAACTTCCATTTCTTCATCTGTAAAAATACTTAAATTACTGGATCAGTATGATGTATTAAAGAGGCTGATACAAAACGCCTGGCACGCACATGGTCGATGCTCAGCAAATAGAAGCCTCTATTATTTGTCATGGTAACCACCTCGGTAACTTGAGTTAAAATTAAACTTGTACCAGTTTCTAAAGACCAGACTGAAAGATAAAAAAGTCAAGTTCCTCCAAGTTACAGAGAATACCATTCTTCATTTCTCAACTGCTCCACCTATGAGATATCTATGAGTTTTTGTTTTTGTTTTTGTTTTCCAGTTTTAAGAGGAAATATCCTTTCTCACCCTCATCTAGAAAACACTCAGCGATGCCATCTCAGTCAAGAAATGTATATTGAGCATTATGCATGACTAGCATTGTGCTAAGCCCATTGGGAGAAGAGAAACAAAGAAGCATAAGCAATGCCCCCACTTGTTAGACAGCTTCATGTAAAGTGATATTCATGAATCAATTAAGAAGAAAAGGAAACTATATTGTTAATAATTTAATTAGAACTCAAAGAGCCTTATACTCTGAGAAGGTTTCCTGGTGGAGGTAGACCCAGAAGGAAAAATAAATAGGATTTGGAGATGCAGGAGGGGAGATGGAAGGTGTCTAGCAGAGGTCCCAGAGTGGACAAGCAAGGTAGCACAAAGGCATGAGGCCAGGCTGTGTAGCTTGATTGCTTAAGTCCAAGTTCCAGCTCTGTGCCCTGCTCACTGTGTGAACTGGACGGGTTGCCTAACTTTTTCAACCCCAATGTCCTCACTTATAATGACATCAACTTCAAATAATAATACTGACATGTTTGGAACAGCACCTAGCACATCATGTAGCTATTGCTAGGTAGTGAGCATTCCAGCTTAGCAGGCACCAGGGTGTGTGTACAAAGAGGGATATCAAAAAGCGAGATTAGATTAGGGGTTGGGATCAGATAAAAATTCTCTAACTATTCGTAATTTTTATTTCCATATTGACTATTTATTTATTTGTTTATTTATTTTGAGTGGGGGTCTCACTCTGTCACCTAGGCTGGAGTACAGTGGCACGATCACGGCTCACTGTAGCCTCAACCTCCTGGGTTTAGGCAATCCTTCTGCGTCAGCCTCCCAAGTAGCTTGAACTATGGGTGTACACTACCACGCCCAACTAATTTTTCTATTTTTTGTGGAGACAAAGTCTTGCTATGTTACCCAGGCTACTCTTGAACTCCTGGGCTCAAGCAATCCTCTCACCCCGGCCTCTTACTGTGTCAGGCCTGTATTAACTTTATTTTAAAAATCTGTCTTTTCTCTGAAAATTGTAGTCCTGTGTTTTCATATTTCTCTTGATCAAAATAGCTTTAAGAGTCTCCCTCTTGAGAGATATTATAATCCACATTTTAGTCACTTTACCTTTCGAATTTGCCTTGTCTTCATTTAATAACGGGTGGGAGTAGAATTCAAGAGTCAAGATATTATTGTCTCACGAATCAATGCTGAGATGTTAAAAGAAGATAAACTGAATCCATCATTTTGAGTATTACAGAATAATTCATTGTGAAGTATGTGATCTGATTGAATCAATTTTTGTTAGATGTTGTTATTTGTTTTCACTCATGAAATTTCCCTTCGGAACTTTTAAAGGAATATTGCCTGCCAAGAGAATATATAAGACAGAAACAAAAAATAAAAGTTGGCCTTAGTTCCTAAAGTCAAGGATAAAATTCTGAAAACTGGTAAGAAAAAAACTTTAGCAATGTTTTTGACTGAAAAAAGACTATTTGAGATTCTCTCTCAATGAGTGCCAAATAATTGATACTGTTAAAAATAAAATAGGCCCTATCAACCTTTTTGGTAACATAAATACTAAACAATAACACTTAGGATATTTCTAACTAGTTGCGTTGATTTCATGAGGACACATTCTGAATGCACCGTTCTGTGGTACAGTTTTTAGAATCCATAGTAAATACTGTTTTTTAAAAAATAAGATATAAAAACCTTCCACGGCTAAGAGAAGATTTCTGTGTAATTCAGTCACTGGTCAAAATAAAAACCTGACTGCTATGACACACAATGTTCCCAGTAGTATATCAGAAGTAGCTCTGAACTAAGAGTCAATCGCTTCTGAATTAGTTTTCTAGGGTGCCATAACAAAGTAGCATAAATTGGTGGTGGCTTAAGTCAGAAATTTACTGTTTCATAGCAGCCAAAAGTTCAAAATCAAGGTGTTTGCAGGAAGGTCTGTGAGGGAGGGGTCTGTTGCAGGCCTCTCTCCTTGGCTTGTAGATGGCCATCTTCTCACTGTGTCTCTTCACAGCCTTTCTCCTCTGTGCATATCTCTTTTTACAAGGATACCAGCCATACTGGATTACTCTACTCCAATATGATCTTAGTAAATTACATCTGCAATGACCCTATTTCCAAATAAAGTCACCTCCTGAGAAACTGAAGACAAAGATTTCAACGTAGAAATGGAGGGGAGCACAATTCAATCTACAATAGCTTCTATTTCTCATTTATCAAGCCGAGATAAAGGCATCTTCTAATATTTTGATTGCAACTTGCATCATCCCTTTAGCAAACATTTATACTTATTATTCTACGCAATAGATATCCAAAGCTGAATCAGTTGCCCTCAGGAACACACAGCCTACTCAGTCCTTATTTATTTTTTGGTTCTCAGAACCAAGCATAGTACTAAGCACAAGTAGATTCTGTAAATATTTAATCACTGGCAAAAAAGAGAAAGATGGGAGGGAGGACTCTGCTTACTTTAGATCTTCCCTAGTGACAGAAAAGTCGTGGCTTGTCATTTTCTTAATGAGTTCAAGGCTTTATACAGGTCCAAGGCTTTATACAGCAAATGTGAACACCTTAATCTAAATATCTAGAATGGATGCTCAAGTGAAAATTCATCAGAGACAATATTCTGCTTTATCTTGATTTCCTATACAGTCTAGGTATGAGGGACACAAACTCAGATATTATATCAGCATTAGATGTGATCTTGGAGACCCAGTTTTAGCCTTTTGTTTTGCAGATAAGGACTCACACCCCAGAATCACTGCCCACAGTCACATCACCAGTCCCATGCTAAGTCAAGCCCAGAATGACCTCTCTCCTCTTCCACTGCCCTTACTATGACATGATGCTGCCTCTACTTCCTACACAATGTAAACAGCAAATTCTTCCCTAGCTGTGAGGGTGGGAGAAAACAGACAAGACCTGCAAATACTGCCACAACTGCCAAGTCCTTTAAGGCCCCATTGAAATGAACTGGCATGGTGGCAGAGAGAAACAGGACATGGGAAGCCCATGTACTTTGTGAGGGATGAGCCCAAAGTCAGTGTGAAGTAATCAGCCCTGAGGCTACTCACTGGAGAGTTGAACCTCAGGGGCAGGAAAATAGGTGGCCATCTTTCAGGGATTTGATGGGCTTCAAAGGAATCACTGGCCCTCAAGTCTCCCCTTCTGGCGACTCCCCTCTTAGCAAGCCATCCTTCTTTGTCACATACCTGGAACAATGAAAGCTGTGAAAAATAATAACTACCACCACAAGTGACATTTAATGACCCTCTTACCATGTGGAGGACATTGTATTAAGCACTTGACATGAACTATTTCTCTTAAACCGCATCACAACCCTAAGGCATAGACACTGGTATTATCCCCAGTTTACAGATGCGGACACCTGAGAAGTTAAGCAACTTGTCCGAAGTGCCAAAGCCTGAAGGATTGGCCCTCCATTTAAATTCAGGCAGGCTTTAAAGGCTGCACAAACATCAGCCAGGTGGCCTAGGGCACGTCAATCTACCTCTCAGAACTTTATTTTGTGATGTCAACTGGGAATAATGATACATGTCTTGCAGACTAGATATAATATTTGTAAAGCTTTTAGCACAGAGTCTATATAGCATCAATTTCTTCATACAGGGAAGCTATTTTAGCATCCTTTTCCTGTTGTTCTCATCTACTATATAAAAATTCATGGGTAAACAAATATGTTTCCTAATAGCTCAATGAGAATAAGCATGAAAGGAGGGCACAGTGAGGGCACTAGGGGGCCACAGAGTTATAGATACAGACAGAGGCCTCCAGGCATGCTTTACTTATCACAGTTTGGTCCAGGTCTGTCCAGCCAATGGAAGATAAGCTATTCTCCATGCCATAAAACGAGACAAGGGTTATTTATGGACTGAACAATGGAGAGCCTCATTTGATCTGTAAAGGACATTATTTCTGGAGTCCCTTGGGGTTCCCAGGGGAAAATTGAGCTCACTTCTAGAGAAATGCAATAGTCATGACATGGACCGGTTACAGCATGCCAATGCCAGCAGCCCACACACATGGTCCATCTCATCCTTACAATAACCCCAGGAAATGGGAATTCTTTTGCCAATTTCAATGGAGGAAGATACAAATCTAGGACTTCTTTACTCATAAGCTCATGATCTTAAAATATTGTACTTATTGTACTTATTTGAAATGTCTGGTTGCAAAGAAAAGCACCAATTCAATATTCTTTAAGTAAAATGAAAAGTTTACTGTGTACATAATATTCAGAGATAATAAAGTACCAGATCTAGGAATTAAAAAAATTCTCTTTCTCTCTAGCTCTGTCTCTCCATCCTCTCCTTAATCTTCTCATCCTTTTTGTAGAACAATTCCCTACACTTCCTCAGCCTTATTAGAATTAACCACTCCATATTGCTGAAATTATCTACTACCGGTTCAATCTCTTGGGAAGACTTCTTTTCAAGTACCCAGGAGAAGAATCTTATTAGTCCAGCTTGAGTCAGGTGTCTCCCAATGTCTGTACTAGTTGAGGATCAGTACAAATATGACAAGTAGGAATCACCTTGCGAATTCCAGGACATGAAAGAGATTTATGCTCGTGGGTAGATAAACACTAGAAAATGTGTTCTCCGTGGCTATACTGCTTTCATATAAAATGTTCAAGGACTTTTTCATTTTAGTATATTCAAACCAAGCATGACCTGTATTAACACAAGCATTAGTTGAAGAATGCTGCAATGCTAGGCATTGATTTCAGCAGAGAAATTAGTAAATCTAAAATGTGGAATAGCCGGGCTCGGTGGCTCAGCCTGTAATCCCGCGCTTTGGGAGGCTGAGGTGAGTGGATTGCCTGAGTCTGTGGGTTCGAGACCCGCCTGGGCAACTTGGCGAGGCCTCATCTTTACAATAAATCAAAAAATTAGCCAGGCGTGGTAGTGCGTGCCTGTAGTTCCAGCTACTTGGAAGGCTGAGGCGGAAGGATCACCAGAGCCCAGCAGGTCGAGGCTGCGGTGGCCGGGAGCAGCCACTGCACTCCAGTCTGGGTGACAGAGTGAGACTTCCACTCAAAAATAAATAAAATAAATAAAATAAAACAAAATAAAATAAAATGTGGAGTAGCCAAGGAAAGTAGCCTTGTGTGTTGTCTGAGTCCTATAGCAGTGCTTTCCAATAGAAATAAAATGAAATCCACATAGATAATTTAAAACATTTTAGTAGCAACATGTTTTTAAAAATTAAAAAAAGAGGTAAAATTCGTTTTGATAGCATATTTTATTTAACTGAATATCCAAAATATTATTTTGACATGTAATCAATATTAAATTTCATTGAGATGATTTACATTTTTGTACTATCTTCAAAATTTAATATGTATTTTACATCTCAATTTGAATGCTATATTTTTATTGACAATATCTGATCTGTATTACAATTTTTCAAAATTTACAGTTGAAAAGGTAGACCTATAATCACATGTTCCATTATTTTACATTATCTGTAATTAGTATGTGGGATGAAATTAATTCATGCCAGGGTTTCAAGTTATTCCTCACTGAGCTTGTTTATTGCTCAGACTGTTTCCCCTATGTAGAGGTGACCGTGGACAAAAATGTTCATGCTGGGATTGTGGACTCCTACCTCACAAAGCAAAAAATAGCTAGAAATCAGGGAATGTGCTCATATCTCTTTAGATCTATGTGACTACAAATAATTTTTTAATAGGTTGACTGAACTGATTATGTTGGGAATTCTTGACATTTTTGTTTTCACTTTTTTTTTTTTGCACTGAAAAATATCAAGTTTCCTTAGGAGAACTCTTTGCTTGTCCCCTGAAATTTTATAATTGTCTGTGTGTGTTATGGATGTGGGGACAGGTCAGAAGATACTGACAGTGCAAATCACTGATGACAAAATGTAAGCAGTTTTTGTTCCTTCTTAGTAACCTTTGTGGACAGCAGATGTTAGCAAGGAAACAGCAGCCCATGTTGAGAGCACCCAGGCAAGACTTTCAAATTGAATGACAAACCACAAGCTTCTGGCAGAAGACAGTTAGGTAAGGTTCTATGAGTAAAATCAGGTAAAGGCTACACATGTTTATCAGCCTCAAATCCAGCGCCATGAAAAGTCCCCTGCCAGAAAACATAAGTTCAAGTTCTCATACTTTCCTGTCCTTGCCATTGTTGGGCCTGGGGTGGCCTCGACTTTTATTAATCTTTTTCTTAGTGTTTCGACTTGAGGAAGGAAGAGACAGCTCCAGCTCCCTTTTCTTGGCATCCCAATCGCCGTCCCGTTCATCCAGAGGCAAACCCTTCTGCTGGGCAATACAGCGGTGGTTCCGACATTCAGGCTCAGCGCTGGGAAAGAAGAGAGGGGCTCCTGAAATTGGAGCAGGAGGGCTTGCCTGAACTTAGCCTTGGAACCAGCCTCTCTTCCCGTGCCCTACACACTTCAGGGGACAGTTCAGTGGTCCAATGGAGAAGGAAAAAGGCAAGTTTGTGCACGTCCAAGTGTACACTTAGGGAGACCTCAACACTGACAAAGCTACTGGGAGGTGGAGAAAAATGGCATGACCTAAATAAGATGTACATAGACCCAGAGACAGTCACTTAGCTTGAAGAAGGTACTGGGAATTCTTAAAGTGCTCACATTTAAAGAGAAATCTGCATATTAGTGGGAGGTCATTTTCCTTTGTTTGTTTTTAATTGTATTTTTTTTCCTAATTATATAAGTGATGTATGTTCCTTGTATAAACTTTAAAAGTACAGAAACACATAAGAAAGAAAATAAAAATCACTCACAACCATGTATGTATTACATGTATATGTGAAATATATAAAAATAGTAGTTGATGATGGAGGATGGATGGATAGATAGATAGATGTAAACTAGATCATCATATACCCACAGACAATGGGAAGCACAAATATGAACAGTTTTGTATATTAGGCCAAAGGTGAGTATGTGACTTGCTTAAAGGTATTCATGAAAATCACTTCACAGAGATAAAATTTGAACCAATATGAGGAAAAATGGAATTTGAGAGGATAGGTGATGGTATAGGCAGAGCAAACAACATTTTAAGTACAAGCCATTATAACAAGTACAGTTCATTCAAAGGACAGCACAGTTCATTCAAAGAACAGCTTGTCCTTCACTATCCCCAAGCTGAAAATGACATTTCACTCTTCAGACCACAGAGTCCCTCCTCTGCCTTGTCATGTTCTATCTTGTATTAGTGTTATTTGTGTAAACAAGTTACTTCCTCTTTCAGACATGGAACTTTTCAACTTCCCGAATCTGACTTATTTTATGTCCTTTTTAGTGTCTAAGGCAATGATATGCACATAGTAGGACTCAAAAGTATTTGTTAAATGAGTGGTTTATCAATCAGGGAGTCTAAATCAAAAGTTAAGCCTGTAATCCTAGCAATTTGGGAGGCCGAGGTGAGTGGAATGCCTGAACCCATGAGTTCGAGAGCAGCCTGGACAACTCGACAAGACCTCATCTCTACAATAAATAAAAAATTAGCCAGGCATGGAAGCTCGTGCCTATAGTTCCAGCTACTTGTAAGGCTGAGGTGGAACGATCACCTGAGTCTAGCAGGTCGACGCTGGGGTGGCCGTGAGCGTGTCATTGCACTCCAGCCTGAGTGATAGAGTGATACTCTAACTCAAAAAAAAAAAAACTAAATTGTTACCCAGTGATCCCTGGGATATGTAGAAAATTATTAAATGCTGTCTAGGCTTCTTTTGAAAAATCTCATTTTTTTCCTTCATCCCTCTATCCCAGGAGTTCACTTACAATGTGAGTCAGTAAAAAATTCCTTAAGCAATCTCCTTGTCTAAAGTCTGTCTTCCATCCCACCTACACAGCACCACTGCCACCTCCTCTACCAATGGAGTAAATCGCTAACACGTCTATTTCAGCTTGCCAATTCCCTGATGAGCTCACACTCATCTGCTTACCCAGCTTGCTGTAGTCACCCACATGCCCAACCATATCCTCCATTCCTGCCTAGTATGGATGCTTTATTTAGCCAGTCCACTCATTCCTTCACAATCCCTCCACCTCCTCACATATACACACAACATGTGTACACTTCCAAGTTGGTGCCTTCACTCCAAATCAGCAGTGTTTCTTCATGAGTACTCTATCAGCTAGGTCTTAGCTATCTTTCAAGGTCCAGATTAATTCCTCCTTAATCCAAGATTCTTCTCTCTAAGCCCTTCAACTGTCAGAAGGGAAGTTACCAGTGGTAGATGATGATGAGTAGAAATGACTCACATACGATGTGATTGACCTTCATTGTTTTTGTTTGCTCAACACTATCTGCCTCCTGGTAATAGCACTCCCCCATATTTAGAGGGAGTTACTCCTTCTCCACTTCAGTTCTGTCGGGGTCATGTATCATGTTCATCCCTGGTCACTAAGGAGGGGCTGAGATTGCTCAGTAGAGAACAGGCAAGGACAGGACCCTGAGGAATTTCAGCATCTAAAAGTCATGCAAAAATAAATTATGAAATTTATTCTTAGAAAAAGCATATAACAAGTCATGAGAAATGGTAGAAGGAAAATTCAAAGAGAGTAGTATCAGATAAAATCAGAAGAGTTTCAGGAATATCAAATACTGAATTAAGTGGAGGTGAGATGTAAATTGGTAAAAGGTCATTGGATTAGCAACAAGGAGCTCCCTGATCATTTGGGTTAAAAACTAATTCAGTACAAGGGTGGGGGAAGAATCTGAAAAGTGGGTGAGAAGTGAGGAAGTAGAGAAAATTATGTAGATTAACTTTCAAGTAGCTTAGAAGTGTAGTGAAGAAAGACACAGCAGAAGTTTAATAAGATCTGTTTGAATATGTTCATAGTCCAAGAAGAAGTCAAGGGAAGGAAATGAAAAAATAAAAGTACAAGAGAAAGAGTAAAGATGAAACAAAAAATATAGGAATGATGGTCTTGTTGAAGACATTGGATCAAGGGTCTAAAAGGAGGGATAACACTTTACCCAGGAGGGACAGGAAGGCATGAAGGAATTGATGAAGATGTATATAAGCCTGTAGGGGTTGAAAAATTTGTACCCCATGACTTTAATACTCTCTCTGAAATAGAAGGCATACCCTCTGAGAGATAGGCTGATGTGTGATGAGACATAGAATTGTCAATGATATTGTAGGACAGGAAAATATAGCCAAGCAGCTCTGAGGACTTGGCTAAAGGTAGAAATCTTAAAACTGCTGGTTATCTCCATCTACTTATTTGTGGGATTTTCTCCAGTTGATTGATCATAGAAGTAGAGAAGACAGAGATTCATCCAAGGTTCATGGTTGATTTTATTTGATCTCATTTCAGTATTACATTTAATTTTATTACAAAGGTAATACATGATTTCAAAAATCCAAATGTAACAGGAAAAGGTAAGTAAAAAATTGAGTTGATTCTGCAATGATAATGATTTACTAACATATTTTTTTCCTGATGTATTTCTCTGCTTGAATACATGCATACTGTAGGGGTCAAGGGGTCCCATGTGAAAGTTTCCCCTTGGCCCTCTGAAAGTTCACTAAAAAATCCCCCTTATAAAAGGGGGGATTATTAAACAAAGCAGATCAAAGGCAGATCAAATGGAGAAAAAGCATATAAATTTAACGTGTGTACATGGAAGCCTTCAGAATGAAGGGAAATTGTCTGCTTAGAGTCAACAAAATATGAACAACCCTGTAGAAATATGATTGGCAAAAAGGGCATGATCTAATGCTAATGGAGTGGGGAAACCCAGCAAGACCTGTCTGTCTAGATTCTTCTTGACCTTTCTGAACAGCATTCCTTTCTTCTGAGTATGGGGCAGGACCCTCTCTGGAATGGGGGTCTTATGACCTATAGTCAAACGAGGTAGGTCAGATAATTTTTTATGGCCAGTGTTTACACAGAAAGCAGAGAGAAATTGGAGTAATATTTTTTAGATATAATGGCTGGCTTTGCGGAAAGAGGTTTTTGGTTTCTATGACCTACCTTGGCAAGAGAGATTCTAGTTTCCATGGTTAACCTCAGGGGAGAATGGGACTGAGAGACAGGAGGGCAGAAGAAGACAGAGACAAACTTTTCTTATGAGACCTTCACTTTGGGATATTGTTTTCTGAGGCTCAAAAGTTTTCACCCCCAAACTAGTCATTTTAGTGAAAAATTAATAAAAATAACTCAACTAAGAAAATCAGTAAGAACTACAGTTCATTGGCTGGGTTTCTTCATTTTATTTTCATTGACCTGAAATCACTGAGTTGTCCAAAACCTTGATTACAGACTTCTGTTTCTTTGTCCCTCATATAGGTGGTAGAAAAATTAAACTTACTTCTCCAGAAATGCCATACAGGCTTTTTGCCCATAGATTTGCGCAATCCTTTTCGGCGTGTCACCAAAGAAGTCGGGGGCGTCGATGGCCGCGTGCAATGCATGGAGGGTTTTGAGGACCTTCAGATGACCTGACTCTGCAGCAAAGTGAGCTGGGGTCCAGCCCACATCAGTCACAAGGCAGGGCCTGGCTCCATATTCTATCAGGAGGTGCATCACCTCTATTTGCCCTTAGTTGGACCAAGAAGAAACAGCATGAGGTTAAGATAAAAATGTCCCTGGAGGCTAGAGACCAGGGCCAGCCTAGGTAACACAATGAGGATTGGGGGGTGGGGAGGAGGGGAAGGAATTTGCCTTTGAGGACTCTCTTGTCTCCTGTCATCATCCACTCCTCCCTTCTCCTTCTTATCAGAAACTTTGCCCTACCCTCGCCTAGTGAACCTTGCCCCCACCCAGGCCAGAGCCCTCCAGATGTTCTCTGTCCTCCTCCCAGGTCTCTCCCTTCCTTTGTCCTTTGTCTCAGGCCCTGCCTAAGACTCTTGCTTTGTCTTCCAAGTCATGTTATACCTGCCCATTGGTAAGCCTCACTCTGCTTTGACAGACTCAATACTTTTTCAAAAATAATTATTTTAAGTCCTCTTTACCTTATAGCCAGTAGGAGTTAAGAATGCAGGCTTTCTAGTCAACAGATGTGAGTTCATATCCTGATAAGACGACTTCCTAAAAAGTAGCATCTCAGACAAGAAACAAATGTCTGAAACTCAGTTTTCTTATTTGTAAATGAAAGATATTACCACTTAACTCACTGAACTCTCACAGAGTACAAGTGAAATCACAGACATAAAGTACACAGCCCAGTGCCCAGCACATAGCAATGTTCACTAAAAGGTACTTTGCTCTAGATACCATCCCTTTGTGCTTAGATTTCTGCAAAAATATCCCAATAATTTCTCTGTATCCAGTCTTGCTTCCTCCAATCAGGAGTCAAACCAAAATTTCAAAAAGCAAAGTTGACTGTAGCACTTCCTCACTTAACATTCGTTAATGGTGTTCTATTGCCAAAGCCTTTGACACACCCAACAGGTAGTTTTTGCTACTATCCTCCTCTGATTCTATAACTGAGCCATGGGGGTATTTAGTGAAGAATGAGACAAAGTCCCTATCCTTTTCCTTGATGCTCCATATCTGTTAGAGGTCATGAGGACAAAGGACAAATGTTAATTGAGAGCAGACTATATAAGCTCTGTACACTCATTATCTTACTGAATCCCCATCACAGGACTCCAAAGTAGCATTCCTGATTCCATTATATAGATAGATAAACTGAGGCCCAGAGATGTAAATAACTTGCTTCTGGTGCTACAACAAGTAAGTAGACTCAAAAGGATGGATCTACCAAAGCATTGCCCATTCACCTTTGATTGCAGCCCAGTGAAGTGGGGTCCGGTCATTCCAGTCCACGTCCTTGTAGTTTGGGTCAGAGAGACCTTTCTTCAAAATCTTTTTCACTAAATTGTAGTCCCCTGCAGCCACAGCTTGGTGGAGCTTTGTCATGTCTGACATTTTTGTTAACTCTGTGACAGAAGACAACTGTGGGGGAGATGTGCCATTTAGAAAAGTCTATACAACCCTTTACTCCTAGCAAGTTATTCCATAAACTTCTGTATCACTGATTTTCTTTCCTGCCTCATGAATTTGCATCTAGGGTTGCCTCATGTGTGTGTTCTGCTGAGTGTGTACTGAGATCTTAGTTACTGTGGTTCGTGCATGCCAATTCCCTATCCAAAAATTATTCATGGCTCCCACCATATACAGAATCCTGTCTAAACTCTTGGACAGGCACTCTACTCTCTGCCTCAAACTGCCCTCCAGTGCTATTTCCTACTCTTACCTCAAAGTTCTAGTAGTGCTACTTTTAG
Source organism: Tarsius wallacei (assembly GCA_963574415.1). Classification (NCBI taxonomy): domain Eukaryota; kingdom Metazoa; phylum Chordata; class Mammalia; order Primates; family Tarsiidae; genus Tarsius; species Tarsius wallacei. The sequence continues at coordinate 2,568 of CAUYQG010125821.1, read as the reverse complement.
TTAGTTGTGCAATTCTGTGGCTTGTCTTTTTTTATCTGTAGAATGAATATAATCTGCCAGGTTGTTGTGAGAAGTGACAATCCACATGAAAAGTTTATACTGAATACAGAACAGGTGCTCCATGGAGTCAACGTTACAAACTGTGACCACCACCAGCAGCAGCAGCAGCAGCCCCTGGGCATTTGTTAGAAATGCAAATTTTGGTGCTTAATCCCAGACCTACCGAATCTGAGACTCTGGAGCGGGGCCCAGCCATCTTTGTTGCAAGGAGGCCTCCAGGTGAGTCTGGTACACCTGGAAATGTGAGAACAGCCCTGGAGGGAGAAAAAGAAAGTAAACATAACTAAAATGAAAGGCTCTAAGTGCCTGGGGGACGGAGATAAGGAGCCATTCATGAAAAATGAGGAGTAAAAGGAGCATTTCTCTAAAGGTGATCTAAGCCTGTCCTTGAAAGAAAGGACGAGTCAGAGACATATTGGCAACTGAGGTGGTGAACTGTTCCAAGCTCAGGCACAGCATGTCTCTGTCCAGAAGCACACACTGCAAAGGGCGAGTATTTCTAACTCTAATGCATAGACCAAAGGACAACATATGGTTTTCTTTAAACCACCAGATAGTAAATATTTTTATGTCAAGAGGCAAAATCTAAGTTATTATGTAGAAAAGTGTATATGTATATATATATATAGAGAGAGAGAGAGAGAGAGAGAGAAAGCTCCTGCACCACCCTGCCCCGTTTGCCTGAGGTGAATTGTTCTACTTTCTTTGTCCTGCCCCATTTGCCTGAGGTGAAATGTTCTACTTTCTTTGTGTTCGGTAGTCCTCATTTGGAGTTACTCTCAGGGCAAAAAGGACAGGCCTGAGGGGAAAGGTCCTGGTTCCTGGGATGGGCATTTTCACTCTCTGCTCTAGTCATGTCCAGGTCCCAGTGACCTCTCTCTCCTCCCAGAAAGGCTATCTCAAGTTGATAGTTGGCAGAAGGCAAGGAGACTCACAGAGCCACCAACTCCTATCCTGAGATTTCACTGCTCAATCCTGGGAGTCGCCAACAGCAGGATCCCCAATGTGTAGGTGGTGACTGGCAGGGTCTTGGGCAGCGACCAGGGAAAGCCATGGGCTTCAGAAGGGGCAGTAGGGATGGAGGGCACTGCCTGGGTTGGCTCTGAAAGTCTCACAGTGCTAGCCTACAGAGATCCACTGCCTTAGGTGGTGACCACTAGCTTACAAAAACAGGGTGAGACAGATTTGGCCTGTAGATCATAGTTTGTCAAACTCTAGTGCATACACATCATTTGGGGATCTTGTTAAAATTCAGATTCTGATCCAGAAGGTCTGAGATGGCACCTGAGGATCTGTATTTGTAACATGTTCCAACAGCAGTTACCAGTTCATCTGCCACACTCTAAGTAGTGAGATCTTTCTGGCTGAAAAGGGATAGACTATCAGGGAGCAAGATTGAAGACCTGAGGAGGCAGTAAGGTGCTGCAGTTATTCTCAACCAAGGGGCTACATAAGAATCAGCCATGGATTTTAAAAAATACAGGTGCCTGCACCTCAGCGCACAAGGAATCAGAATTTCTGGGTGTGCAGGGCAAGGGTTCCATGGGTTGTATAAAATAAGTACTCCATATACACTGTCAGATAATAGAGAAGATGGCCCAGGCTGCATTTTAATCTTTAAATGTGTTTTAATAGAAAGCTCTTACACTGGAATATTTGATCAATGATAAAATGATACAAAAAAATCACTAGTGTTTCTAATCTGAGGATGTCACTAAAAACAAAACCATATTTAAAATCGGTGTCTGGCAGCCTTTTCCCTGGCCTTTCATAGAAGCCTTTAGGCAGGTTTATACTTCAACCACCCTCATCTGTTCCACATTTGAGTTCATACCGAGGAGATTCTACAACTTCCCGTGGATGAGCTGCAATTCAAGTAGAAGCTTTCATTAGGCAGCAATATTTATTTCCAGAGAAACTGAAAAGCTGATTCTAAAAAATAATATGGAAATGTAAGTGACCCAGAATAGCCAAAATAATCTTGAAAAAGAACAAAGATGGAGGTCTAACACCTCCTGATTTCAATAAGTTTGCCAGGACAATTAAATGGGAAAGGAATAGTCTTTTCAACAAATGGCACTGAGACAAGGGGATATCCACATGCAAAAGAAAGAAGCTGGGCTTCTGCCTCACTCAGGTGTGTTCTTGTGTTTTTCTTTAAGCATTTTATATTTTTAAGTCTTACATTTTGAGTTAATTTTTATATATGGTACACTAGTCCAAAAACAAGCAGAAATGCAAGGGTTTATTTCTAGAGCCTCAATTCTATTCCATTGCTCTCTATGTATCTATCCTTGTGCTAGTACCACGCAGTCTTGATTACTATAGCTTTATACTAAGTTTTATTACTATAGCTTTATACTTCACTGAGCTGGGCGTGGTGGCACATGTCTGTGGTTCCAGCTACTTGGAAGGCTGAGGTGGAAAGATCACTTGAGCCCAGCAGGTCGAGGCTGTGGTGGCTGTGAGTGTGCTACTGCACTCAAGCCTGGGCAACAGAGTGGGACT
>CAUYQG010125818.1:0-13422 GCA_963574415.1 Tarsius wallacei | reverse complement strand
CCCGGGTCGCCTCAGCGGTGGCGCCCACGGCAGCGCGCCCCGGGTCCCCAGGGCGGCGGCGGCGCTCCTCGGGTGGGCTGCGTCCGCGGCGCTGGCAGGCCCTGGGTCGCCTCGGCGGCGGCGCCCCGGGCCGCCAGCGGCAGCCCCGGGCTGCCGGCAGGGGCGGCCGCCGCTTTTACCTCAGGTCCGCTGCAATGCCTCTGCGGTGTCCGTGGACAAGTTCCGTGTGGGGAACAGGCCCCCTGGGAGAGATCTGGAGTCTTTCTGTGTCCTCTTCTGCGGAGGTCTCACAGACCACGCTGCCCGGTCGCCATCTTGGATCCAGGCTCAATAATAATTCTATTAACCTACTTGTTCTTATTAGTTTTGAAATAGTCAACTTTGGGTTGACATTGTAGAATTTACAGCAAAACAGATTGCATGTGATTATTTACCCTTGTGCCATGTTATTGGCTCATTGTTGATGAGATTTTGACAAGGTGGTTCTTGTCTATGAAATTGATGAAAATGTTATGGAGGCATGTGTAGGAACAGTGCCATGGGCTCAGGATCATTTTTCTATTTCATACATAATGTCCTGTTGGATTATGAAAAACTAAAAAAGCTTGGACTTTATGGATTTGAATTTCTGTGTGGAGCTTAATTCCTCATTGGAGTTTATAGAAAAATTAAGAAAAACATGTTTTTATATAAAGAAAGCCATATATCAAAATACATCCATTTGGAAACTTGGTACTACTTAGTTCTCTCTGGTTGCAAAATATCTGAATCTGTGGTACCCTATTGTTTATTCTTCTATTTGGCATATCTTTCCCCTATTATGTTTGGTTTCTTGGATACATAATAACATGAGATAAAATGATCCCTACCAATCTGATTTTAATGAATAGAAGGGCACCTGCTCTGCATGTGTTGTGTGGTGGGAATAGGGTGGGTACAAATTCCTGACTATGACTGTGGTCTCCAGTTGCAGCACAGTTAATAAAAACAATCTGCATGCTTGGCCCCTTCTATTGGATGATTGGCCATATTTAGTGATGTTGAGCATTCAAATTTTACTATACATAGCATGTATAGCTATAACTATTGGATGATTGGGCATATTTAGTGATGTTGAGCATTCAAATTTTACTATACATAGCATGTTATAGATTTTAAAATTGAATTATGGTGAGAAATATTGAGAAATACTTTTGAAATTGAACAAGTCAAAGCTTGATTATTCATTTATGATAATACTATAAGAAAGGGATTGGCAATAGCTGGAAACTGACAGGGGAGGAGAGGGCACATAACACCAATAAGGGTGCCTGATTTCAAACCAGGTAAAGTGGGGACCAAAGGGAGACCCAAACTTTACCTATACAATGACCACTTGTATACCTAATCCTTAATTATACCCCAGATCTTGAAAATAAACAAAACAAAACAAAAATAAAATAAAAGACAAAAAAAGCTTGATTATTTTTCAGGATATCTATTTTGCACTCCAACAGTTGTATATGTTGATCAACTTTTTTAAATGGCTTTGATTTCTTTGGGTGAGATACAAATAAAATTTATCCTTATATAATTTTATGATAATTATTTTGTATTTTGCAATTGTTTTATGCCTTTCCTTTTGCTATTCCTGTGCCTTTTTTAATTTGCAGAAGTGGAAAAGAAAACAAATTCCAGGGTGAAGGAAGTGTTAATACTAAGTCAAATGTTAGTAAAAATCTTGATTTTTTTTTTTTTTTACTCCACAAGTTAGTTGCTTTGAATCACTTAATTTATTGAGGTTGATGCTAAGCATGATATACTACTTTTCAAAAAAGGTTGAGAATATTCTATTTCTAAAAATATCCTTAAATATATCATGTCTGGGTAAGTTTACCTTTTAAATCACAGACATGTCTAACCTAAGCTCAACTAATTTCTGTTACTTCTTGAACATTATATTTAGGGTTGTTTGTTGTGTTCATTTGGGTTTATAATCTGATAAAGGGTCAAGTCATACCTTCCCTAAGGCATTCAACTCACCTCTACTGACAGGTACCCCATATCATCCGCAATTCAGTTTTTAGAATATAGATTTTAGATAATTTAGATAATAAATGAAAAGTATTTCCTCTAAGTTATAAAAAATTTATAGACTCAAATCTAAACAAAGATTTACCCAATTATTTACATATTACTCTGATGCCCAATGTAATTTATTTTTATAATTAAAATATGTGATAGAAATTTATGCAGGCCTAAGTTTTGTGGATTAGAGAAAAATAAGTTTTTGTGTTTAAGAGATCAGACAAGAACATATGAGGATAAAGTGTTCAATATGATTATACTTTTTTTGCTATATTTCTAAGTTTAACTTTTATAGTTTAAAGGAAATTATATAGTCAGGGGAAGACATTGAAATGACTGCAGATTCAGCTGAATGTATTGGGTGTCTGCTATGTGCTAAAAACTGGGTAAATTGCTTTTCATATAATTTATCTTATTTTTCCAGTGTCCCAGTGAAAGTGATAGTGTCATTCTAAAAATGATGAAAGTGAGGCATGGTGAGGTCATGTTTCTTATAAAATGCTTTTTCACATCTCTGCAGAAGCAAGTAATGTGGTTGGAAGTAGGGAAATCCAGGCAGTGATAGAAGAACCAGTTGTTGATTAAACAGAAAAATGCAAGAGGTGATAGAAAACTTGTGAATCCTACGTTAGGATTTCAATTACAGTCTGAGGGAGAACTATCTACTCTTCCTTCTGTTTGACCTTGAGGCTCTTTGAAGACCCAGTAAATGTTTTGATTCTTTTTATCCAGTGAAGACTTCCAGAGTTCCTGGTCATAATCCTGAAGCCGTTTTCTTGTACTGGCCTAAAATATTGGGCTAGAGATTTGCATTCCAGAAAGGAGAGATCAAAGTCATATTTTAAGTAGCATGTGTGGATATGTGCCCTGCTTAGAGGGAAAGTGTGAAGTCAGATACTCAGGGCAGATATCGGCATGTCTTGGAACATTTTTGTGCTTATTTTTTGGCATAGCTTCTCCTCCTCAAGTATGTGTGTGCAGCATCTTGCCTTTACTTTCATATCTATCTTTCCAACTTACTGTTTGCTGTCTTCTACTTGGGAAGTTCAATTTATTTGAATTCTGAGGAGAATCAAGAATTATTTTCTACCACCTCTATTTAGCATAGTACTAGAAGTCCTAGCCAGAGCAATCAAGCAAGAGAAAGCAAGAAAATATATCTAAATAGGAAAGGAAGAATTTAAATTATCTTTGATGCTCACGATATAATTCTATACCTAGAAATCCCAAAACATTCCACCAAAATAAAACACCTAGCACTGATACATAACTTCAGCAAATTTTCAGGATACAAAATCAATGCTAAAAATGCTCAAAAATCAATTGCATTTCCATACACCAACAACAGACTCAAAATGCCATTCACAATATACACAAACAATTAAAATAACCCAGGATACATCTAACCAAAAAAGTGAAAGATCTCTACAAAAAGAACTACAAAATACTGCTGAAATAAATCAAAGAAGACACAAATAAATGAAGAAAAAATCATATTCATGAACTGAAAAAAATCAATATCATTAAAATGTTCATATTGCCTAAAGCAATCCTCAGATTCAATACAATCCCTATAAAACTACCGTCATCATTTTTTCATAGATCTAGAAAAGACAGTACTTAAATTCCTATGGAAGCAAAAAAGAGCCCAAAAAGCCAAAATAATCCTAAGCAAAAAGAACAAAGCTGGAAGCATCACATTGCCAGCCTTCAAACTTTACGGCAAGGTGACATTAAACAAACAAACAAAAAGCATGATACTGGTACAAAAATAGGCACATAGACAAATGGAAAAGAATAGAGAACCTAGAAATGAAACCACTGACCTACAACCATCTCATCTTTGACAAAGTCAACAAAAACAAACACTGGTGAAACGACACCCATTTCAACAAATGGTTCTAGAAAAACTGGCTAATCATATGCAGAGTATATAATAATGAAGTTGGACCCCTACCTATGACCATATACAAAAATTAATTCAAGATGAGTTAAAGTCTTAAATATAAAATCTCAAACTATAAAAATTTCTAGAAGAAAACGATAAAAATTCTAGAAAAAATACTCTCCTCATGACATCGATCTTGAATTCATTACCAAGTTCTCAAAAGCAAATGTAGCAAAAACTAAAATTGAGAAGTGGAACCTTATCAAGTTAAAAAGCAAATTACCCCATTAAAAAGTGGGGGAAAGTACATTAACAGACAATTCTCAAAGGAAGACACACTAACAGCAAGCAAACATGTGAATAAATGCTTAATATCACTAATCATAAGAGAAATGTAAATCAAAACCACAATGAGATACCATCTCACACCAGTCAGACTGGCTACTATTAAAAAGTCAAAAATCAACAGATGTTGATGAGATTGCAGAGAAAAGGGAACGCTCATACACTGTTGGTGGGAATGTAAACTAGTTCAACTCCTGTTGAAAGCAGTTTGAAGATTTCTCAAAGAGCTAAAAATAGATTTACCATTCAACCCAGCAATCTCACTACTGGGTATATTTCCAAAACAGTATAAGTCATTCGACCAAAAAGATACCTACATTTGTATGTTTATCACAACACTATTCACAATAGCAAAAATTTGGAGCCAAGCTAGGTGCACATCAATGGTGGAGTAAAAAAAGATGTAAAATATATGCATCATGGAATACTACGTGTTTTTTAAAAAATGACAAAATTATGTCCGTTGCAGCGACATGATGTAGCTGAGGCCATCATTCTAAGTGAATTACCACAGAAACAGAAAACTGAATACCGTATGGTTTCACTTACACATGGGAGCTAAACACTGGGCTCACACAGGCATAAGAACATGAACAACAGACACTGGGGACTACTAAAGGAAGAGGGAGAGATGGGGATATGGGTTTAAAAGCCATTTATCCAGTACCATGCTCACCACCTGGGCAGCAGTTTCAACAGAAGTGCAAACCTTACTGTCATGCGATATATTCTTATATAACAAAACTGCACATGTACCCATTGAATCTAAAATAAAAAATGTTAAAAAAGAATACTTTTCTACCTGCTGTTTCTGGCAAATAATGTAGTTTTTGAGCATTGTCTTCACTGCATATTTCTCGGGCAGTCTGCAGAAAAGGGTCCTTTCTACATGACCACATGAGGATAATTGCCCACATTCTTTTGCCACAAGGAAATAATCTCCATGATGACTGGGTGAAATCTCCTTCAAAATAAATTAAAGGCAATTTTGATACTGCAAAAGATCCAAATAAGTGTTAAATGATATATATAGCTTTACTGAATTATATACAAGGCAATAATTCTGACATTTATTATTTATTCTCTTTGTTTCTCCTTGTTTATGACATCACTATACCAGATGAAGGAAGATGTGAACTCATCACCCAAAATTCAGTCGGAGTTTCTAACATTGCAATGTGTGTATTTTTGCTCATAATATATGTGGCCCTTCTGTATAATCTGTATTATATCATCACTAGGAAGAAAACCATAGATATATTTTTTAAAAAAGAAATATCATGTTTATACTAGGAAAGGGAAGAAAAGGAACTGGGATTCACTGAATTATTATTAGTTACCTAAGTGCTGTGTGAAGTGTAGTATACAGAGTTTCTTTACTTGTCCTTATTTTAAAGTTATGAACACACACTTTAGTATCCCCATTTTATAGATACAAAAATCAAACCTAGAGAGGTTGCATATCTTCTCAAATCCAAATTTACACTGTAAATGCATGAATGAATTCATGATTTTTTACTCAACCATACTACTTCTCTCCTATATAAATGTATTTATTGATTTATTCACAAATACTTATTCACTACTTTCTTTATTATGACAGACACTCTGCTAAATTCTTAGAGAAATGATCAGTATATCTTTTTGAATGGTAGAAAGATGACTATTAAAATTTACTTAAAAACACTGTGACTATTCTTTGAAGGGAAGAAAGATCTCTTCTCATGTAATAATGTCCTACATAAATGCAAGAAAATGTTTTTACGCAGTTCAACTTAATTCATAGTGATGGTTTGTTGCTGCACTATTGTATATCCTGAGTAGTTGATGTGAATTACTAGACATTAAGGATATAGTTTATGTTTAGAGATATTGAATTCCTAGGCTACACATCATTTTAAAAAATAGAACTTTTAGGAGAGCTGGATTTGAACTTGCTGCAAATGGGTTTTAATTTTGGTTAGGCAGAGAAACTCCATTCTTAGTGAAGGTAGGGATGAGAAGTGGACCTCTGGGTGGTGACTGTCCACTCCAGTGATTTTCAAACTTGAGCAAGCATCAGAATTTCATAGAGGGGTTGTTAAAGCACAAATTTCTGGGCCCACTCCTGAAATTTCTGATTCACTAAGTTTGTATGGGGCCTGATAATTTACATTTCTAATAAGTTTCTGGGTGATATGACCTGGGGGACCATTTGCAGAACCACACAGGAAAGTATTTTCTTATGTCCTCATACAGAATGGGCAAAAATTGAAATATTTGACATATTCCCTGGGTCAGTTTGTTCTTGCCACTACCAACTTTGGCCTTGGATTCACCCATGGTGTTCCATCAGTGTAGGCATAAGGAGTTAGAGAATTCACAAGATGAACATCTGTATTCTGTCTGTTTATAAAATATTTTTATTTTGAAATTTTTTGTAGATACAACTAAAAGTTTGTTCACTTATGTGTCCATTAAAATTAAAGAAAACTTCACGGCCCTTATTAACTGAGAAAATATAAAGAGTCAAATAACACAATTTTCCCTGTTTTTTTTCATCACTCCTAAGTAATAGCCAGTTGCACTAAAAACAGCTTGAGGAAGCTGGCATGTCTGGGGTGATTTGGCACACATCTATGATACTAAGGAAATTTTATTAACTTTAAAGATAAAAAGTGAGCTCCAAAAAGAAAGACATCTCTCCATATTGCAGAGGAAACTTTTCCTCATACCTGGCATTTAATCCAACCATCAAACCCAATGGGCATGAGTCTCACTAACTTGAGTGAAGTGATAACTAAACATTTCCATCTCAGACTTGAGTGTTTTGATATAAAATTTAAAGCACATTCAACTGAGACCCTAATCTACAGCATTCTGACACCCCCCCCCCAATTTATGTTTGGTACTTTGTTAGAAGGTTTGCTTTTCATTTGATTCCACATGGATGCAATGTTTCCTGTCTCATAGCCAGAGTCAAACTTTTGAGGCCTGTATGAGTATTGTAGGCATATAAATTAATGAAGTGAAGAGAATGTTGAGATCCAGGACCACCTAAATTGCTAGCAGCAGTTCTAGAACCACACAAGTTGGTCAGTGTCCAGGAGGTCCAAATGAGTACTCAGGGCAGATCCTAAGAAAACTGACAGCCACAAAGCTTGTGGAAGTAGCTTTCCTTACAATGGAAGGCAGAAGGAGACATCAGTGTAATCAGCGTAGGTTAAACAGACCTGGGATATATTAGTCATGGATTTAAAAAAAAAAAAAAAGGGTGCTTACACTACTTAACAAAGAGATTTCTGCAACCTTATTTCTAAATCTTGGCATCCTTAGCAAGTAAAGGGGCTAGTTCATAAGACCAGAAATTTTATGCAAGCTTTTCTAAAAGTTTTTACCTGTGCTAATTGAGATAGAAAAGTTTAAATAGTGCTATCAAAGAGAGCTTTGTAAGAATTGTATTTAAAAAAAAATTGTATTCAACCAAGTGGCTCTTCTAGGTTTATGTAATTATTTTCTCCTTGTGTTTATGAAGATTATTGATAAAGAAGCTAATTATAAAAACCCTTATGGCTTTTTAAATTGTATTCTTATTAGATCTTCTCAACATCTTAAAAATTTCCAATGTGTGCTATGTGTAATAGCTTATAAACAAAGTCTGTTATTGTTGATATAGAATATGAGGCAGCAGATGCATTTTATAAACAAGTTTAACACATTTGAGAAGAAAAGAAAACTTTCTGCAACACAGTAAACATTACAGCAACAAAGAAAAATTTGTGGATTTAATGATAGTTATGTATAACCCATAAATAATTCTTTTGATTTATCCCCTAAATAATTATTGAATTTAAAAAGAAAGAAAATGTGTTTTCTTAATTAGGGTCACCACTGCTTCTCTGCCCCTATCAAGAATGTTGGGATAAAAAAAGAGAAAAAAAAAGGCTGAAATGTTTACTATAATATGTCCAAGTATTTGTAAGGTCTTACCAAAAGCAATGAAACTGTCAACATAGTTCTTTATAAGTTTATTATGATCCTATGAGCTGACAAATGTTGTACATTTGTTAGAAGATTTCTAATAATCACTTTCAGAATTCCTTTGCTGAAAATAACTGGAAAAGTCAAAACTCCATGGGCTGAGCTGGACTTTTTATTGGTCATCAGGTATCAAATACTTAATCAAAATGAACTTTGCTCTTTTATCTAGTTACAGAATTAGGGCTTTAAAGATTTCCAGATCATTTGTCTTTATATTTTTCTGTTTCCTTGGAATTTTCAGAAACTCCTTTTAAGAGTCCAAAATGTATACTAAGAATAAAAAATATAACAAAATATATGTGATTTTATATTTGAGCATTGCTATGGTTAATCTATACTCCCAGCTCTGTGAGTTTCACTTTCTCTACCTGAGTAGTAGTTGCCAAGGTAATTGATCCCTTCCCCAGAAAGAGCAGTAATGATTTAGTGAAAGTTGTGAGCATTTCTTAGTTTAAATATATCTCAACCCAGCCAAAATTAGGAAGCAGAAAACTGTTCTTCCCTTCAATCTTCCTTTTCTCTCCTTGAAAATATTCATACTATTTTATTACTGAGTATTCCTTTTTTGTTTACTAGGCCCATTACCTGTTTTTATTCTCTCTGACCTAATATACGCACATGGGCCAGGTCTCAGTGTTTTCATTTGACCAATTTTGTTGTTTCATGTTGTTCTGTACCTGCAATGTTGTCCCACTCCTGGCCTAGCCCTTCTCCCAAAACGTAGGCATCTAGGGTATCATTTTCTCTTCTGTTCATGTGCTAAGAGAGCACATTTAAGAGAATGGTTCCCTTAGCACTTAAATAACTTTCAGTGAAGAGAGAACAGATTGCAAATATATTCTGGTTGTCCAAAAACTATTTGGTTAAAAAATTTGTTGAATAAAATTTCCTATTTAATGGTAGGGATAATGGGCATTTCAATCTATTCAGATAGGTTGAGAAGTGCCATGCACCAGTGCCATGGAAATGGCTTTCAGGTCAGTGACATGGAAGTGGAAGAAGATACAGGCTGCCTAGTACCTTTTCTAATATATTTTAACTGCAGCCTGCTGATGATGCCTAAAAATTATGCCAGTATACAGACATTCTTATGGATTAAGTCATCCTGTCCCTGATCTTAGGAAGTCATATTATACAATGATAATGAACACAAGAAACAAAACAAAAGAGAACACGTGGGATGCTATAAGAATGGCTAGCAGAGTGATCTCATCTCTTTTAGGGGTCAAGGAAGGCTTCTCAGAGAAGAAACATCCAGACTGGGAACTGAAATGTGAGTAGATATTAACCAATGAACTTGAATCCTGTATTGCAGAGTCATAGAGATCAAGAGGTCATATGGTTTTAGATGAAACTGAAGAAGTAAGCAGGGACCAGGGATCCTGGGTACGGTTGTCTGTTAATCCTAAGGGAAATGAAAAACTATTGAAAAATCTTCAGCAGGGGAGCGACATAATTAGGTATAAATTTTTAAAGGCTACTGAATGGTGAATTCTAAAGTGACAGGGTGCATCAGAAGATACACTTGTGGTGAGATGAAAGAAGGAAGGGAGAAGAGGGAGGCTGAGAGGAAGGCAAGCAGGCAATCAAATGAGATTCTTTCACATTCATGTGCAGACTCTTAATGTTCACTGTCCATTTAGTAACAGAGAGAACTGAGTTGAGAGCTTATGATAGGTTAGTTTGCCCAAAATCACATAGCAAATGGCAGAGCCAGAAATTTAATTTAGATTCTCCTCCTGTATGTTCAATGCTTTTTCTAGTAGAACGTCTTATTCTTAAGGGTGGAAACATACAAAAATGAGTGGAGGTATAATCTATATTCTAAAGTATAGCAAGAATGTTGAACTTACCTTTCATTATAATTCTGTCCAGTGAGTAACCCTCATTGAATGACAGATACCCCAAATCAAATGCTTCTAACTCAGTGGTTCTCTACTGGATGAATGTATGATTTTCAAGATAGGAAATGATTAAGGTTTTAGTGTTCTTCCCTTCCAGGGATCTTTCTATGTAATACTATGTGGGCTATCAGTTGCTTAACCACAGACAAATTTTCTTTTTGTATTTGCCAAGGCTTTGTCATTTCTCGTTTAGTCATTCATTGATTTATTATTCATTTTAAAAATATTTATTGAGTCTAGTATATTCCAGGTAAGTATTCTAGGTGCTGAAAAAGTCAGTGAACAAAACAGAAAAAATTCTTTGCTCTATTTTATTTAGTGTACTTATATATTTTGGTTCCAATGTCTCTGTGTCAAACAATAGTTCATTCCAAATTGATTCAAATTTTCCATTTTTAAATTTCAGGGACTCATGTCCATCCTCCATTTCTTTTTCCTGGCCTACATTTTAGTTCCAGTATGTTGAAATTGGTAAGAATGTGCATGTTATCCATCAATACACTTAAGATTTTGATTCCTTCTTCATAGGGCTCATTATTACAAAGGGAGGAGAAGTGAAGCTCTTCTGATTACACATGCTATGGCTTTTAACAAATATTTGTCCTCTGATGTAATTCTTGTTCTTATGCGGTGTTGCTCCCACACTCTTCTCTTTAGGCAACAATGGAGATGTTTTCGTGCTCTATTATGACTTATTTTATATGTGTTGTTGTGTCTGCATTTGTGGCCTGAGTGATAAAGAATTCAGGACAAAACTTGGAATTTGATGAAGCATCTTCTTTCTAAACCATGTAAGTTCATTTTCAGGTAGATAATATGACAATCCTAAATACCTGTAATTCAATCAAGAGGAGGTTAATTATTCTCTAACGATTCTCATTATAGCCAAAGTATTTTATGGATTCGCAGAGATGGGTCCTAGCTTGCCATGATTTCAACCATTCTCTGTCTTACTTAAATATCCACACTGTGATTTTATCTCATCGCTTCCATTAGACCACTATCAAATTCCTATACTACTTATGGAATAGAGTGTTTAGATATTGCAGTGATATTGAATTAACACACTTATCTATAGTTCCTAACTCTAACTACTAAAACATTTTAGTTTTGGAGATTGGACTATAGTTGTTGTAGAACTAGAAGGCACTAACTAAAAATGACCTCTTACCTTGTATTCATGTGTCAGTCAGGGTTTTCATACAGTGATTCTTCCAGGTGCTAGTAAGCAAGAAAGGGGTCATAAGACTAGTTATTGACTGGACTTAAGATGGTAGGAAAAGTTTCAGATTAGTTACTTACATTGCCCTATCAGTTGTCAACTGTCACCATTGGTTAATATCACAAATGCAGAGCAGTGAGAAGGTAAGATTCCCAGAGAATAGAGGATTTGAGGAAATAATACTTCTTCGCTTTTTACTTTTCCTGGAAAAAATGTGCTAACATCTTTTTGAACTGGGCATTGGGGCCCTATTTTTGATTACAAATAAAGAGAAGAAGTATCATCTAAGGCATGTAAAATGGAATATGTGTGAAAAGTATTAGTAACAAGACTTACAGGCCTGATCTATTGGTGCCCAGAGCTGCACATGGTAATCTTGGCGAGTCTGCTCATGATTTTATACAAAGATAGGAGAGCATTTTTTTCTTTCGATTTTATTTCCCAAATTGAACATTCTCAACACTATTATTATTATTATTATTACTATTATTATTTGCTTGTAGCAGTACACTGGTGTCCAGGTTTTTTCATGATATTATGGAGTTCAATACGTTTTGTGTGGAGTTGGGATTTTTAAATTCAACTTTAATACATATTGCTACAGAAGTTTAACTGCTAATTTTCTGCTGATTTATGTGGTTTCCTGAAATACATTTTCATTGATTCCCTTCTACATACTGTAGAAAGAGAAGAAGGAGTAGGTGAATCTAGCTTCTCTATTGAAAACCATAGCTCATGCAATGGTCATTGTTTGATTAGCTCCTTGTAATCTGAAGTGCAAAATCCTATTCCAAGGGACAGAGACCTTAATAACTTGTACTGAAATGTCATTATGGTCTCTTTTTGTTATTGTTACTATTGTTATTTTATTTTCTCTAATTTAATCAAGAACATGGGAGGTAATCTTAGTGTCTTGGTAGAAGAATGGAAAAGACTATCTTGAGAGTACTCCTTTAAATGAGTAGACACTTTCACTCATGCAGAAGCTGGGAAGCTGACTGACCACTTAACCAGAATGTGCCAAGGAAATACATGCATTCACTTGAAGGTGAACTAGATAACTTTTATGGTCCTTTCTAACTCTGAGATTTGTGTGGGTTAACAATTCTTAAGTCAAAAACTGAAACAAGGTATTCAGGGAACTAAAATATTTATTTTGTGAACTCAAAAAAAGAATACTCAATTAGATGTTCACCTACCTGAAACAAAATGTTAGCCAAAAGGATATAATAAGACTTCCTTGAAGAATATAATTATAATTGTTTTCTCTATTTTAAGGAGATTATTTTGGGTAGTATTTGTAAAATAAAAGGTAAGTTTCCAGGCAGTATTTTTCACTCATGGTCATGAACAACCTTCTTTTTGTCTAATGATGCTACCTCATTCCTACAGACTTACGTGTCTTGCGTTGTGGTTAACATGATTTTTTTTTTTTTTTTTTTAGTTGGAGCCTCACTCTGTCGCCCAGACTGGAGTGCAGTGGCACGCTTTGGGCCACCACAGCCTCGACTTGCTGGACTCCGGCGATTGATCCTTCCATCTCAGCCTTCCAAGTAGCTGGAACTACAGGCATGCGCTACTACACCCCGCTAATTTTTGATTTATTGTAGAGACGAGGTCTCATCAAGTTGCCCAGGCGGGTCTTGAACCCGTAGGCACAGGCAATCCACTCACTTCAGCCTTCCAAAGCGCGAGATTACAGGCTGAGCCACCGAGCCCGGCTGAGGCTCATTCCTATAATCCCAGCACTCTGGGAGGCTGAGGCGAGAGCATCACTTGAGCCCAGGAATTTCAGGCCAGCCCCGGCAACATGAGGGAAAGGGGAATTGGCAAATGGAAGGGAAATTAGTAGGATTTCTGCATTGACTGATACCTTAAGTCGTTCATGTTCTGCCTCACTGAGTCAATACTCGGCGTACGCAGAAGTGGCTTGGTGGTTTTTCAGCACACGCTTTGTGTGAGGCGCTGTGCGAGGC
>CAUYQG010125817.1:0-13821 GCA_963574415.1 Tarsius wallacei | reverse complement strand
AAATATCTCAGCATGCTAGACCATGCTAACTTCCAAGGTAGTCCCTTTGCCTCTTTATGTCCCTTTATGTAAGGGCAGACATTCCAGGATTTTCCCAATCCCCATAAAAACAGTTAGCTCATTTCAACCATATTTTTTTTTATCAGTACCCCAATCTACAAACACAGTCACTATTCACTACTCAGATATGCTGTTGTGCCCTTCACTGATGTAATTTTCAGGGCCTTGCGTCTACTGATTTCCATGAAGAACATAGTACGTGTGTGGGCTGGTTACTCACAACATATTCACTCCACCATTTCACTCTCTCCTGATTATGTGAGGTACTTCACTAATATTATATCTAAATGTTCACATCTCACCTACGTTTAGTATATGACATCATGAGTGAATAGTTATGAAAAACAATTGTTATTATTTCCAGCAGCTTGAGCTAGCACATCGAATCCAAAAGCTGAAAAATGCAGCCATTTTGATGGATTCAGACTGATATAAAATTATATTCCTCTTTTTCAGTCAAGTATTATCAGTCTATTCCAAAATATAATTTTGCTGATAACACTTAGTAAAGTCCCCAAGTTCTCTTAGTGAGTCAGATTCTCCTCTGCAATTTGACTGTTCAGTTGACACCCAACCATTACCCTCCACCACACACAGAAGGGTTTGTCCATGAGACAAATCCATGTGCTCTTACAGGGTAACTTTCTCATAAAGGAAGTCACAGCATTGTACAAAGATTGGCTAACAGTTTATTATACCTATTCTGTATTTTCTGACTACACAGCTAAATAAATTGCCTACAACTCTTGCATATAGGTGTGACATAGGGTTAATTTTCCTCAGTAGAATGTGAGTAGAATTGATGTGTTGCTTTTAGGGTGCCTTCTCTACTCGCTCATTCCTGTTTCTCACTGCCAGCTGGATATCAATGCCTAGGAAAAACTCAAGAGATATGCTTTGTAAAAGAAGGAAAAAAAATATAAAACATGTGGCAAAGGCTTAGCATACAGGAAACAAGAAATAATAAACTGTTATCAGAGGCTGAAGAGATGATGTTTTCTATTACGTAATGGCAAAGTATTTGGTGAAACTTGTGCCTGCAATTTCCTGGGGGAAGATCACGTGTCTACTGAACCAGCAGCTGTGGGAAAGAGATTGAGAAGAATCAAAGTATTAGTGTCTGTTGGCTACTATTGCATCCTTTTGTCAAAGTATCACAAGAAAGAAACACACCCAGGAGGGAATTGGCCAGCTTGCAAGCAAAAATAAAAGGAACAAGAAAGTGTCTGGAAATGTGGAACCTTAAAGAGTGGGAAACCTCACTGCTTTTGATCTCACAACAGTGGGTAATATGATGAAGTTGAGTAACAAAAATCACACTAAACACAACCATGCAGGAAACATCCTTTTTAGCAATGATGAGGTAATATGGCCCCAATCTATTCTTTTTACTTAAACAACTAGAAAATTGAAGAAAGTACAGGAAGTCTCCAACTTATGATGGAAACTTTTTTCAACTTACAATTTTAAACTTTACAAAGGGATTATTAGAGTACTGCATGAAATTTCAACATATGATGTTTTCAACTTACATTGGGGTTTACTGAGACATAACCCCATAGTACGTCTAGGAGCATCTGTAGATGAAACAATGATTTTCAGACATGAGACAACAGGCTGGTAGGATTAGGCCTCTGAGGGAAGACAGAAAAGCAAACAAGGACGGATTCTAATTGTCCCAAATTACTGTCTGGAGGCGGATTTCAAGCAAAAACCAAGGAGGAAAAATTAAAAAGTAGTTCCAGAATCTCAATGAGTTGAGAAGACAAATTTGAAGTTAACAGAAACCAAAGCTACTAGAATTCACTGGGCAGAATATTGAAAAGAAGAAAGCTGAACAGGAAGAAAACTACAGTGATATTTAGAGGGGCCTTTTAAGTCACCAGCTGAGTACAGATCTGAGTCTGCATGAGACAAAATTATATGAGGGCAGGGAAAGAACTTGAGAATAGTTCAAATAATTTCTAAGGCTAGCATGAACCTGGCAATTGTGTTCCTCAGCCAGAAAGGAAAGAACTTATCGTGGAAAGAGCATCACACAGAAATTTCAGAAGGCTTTATCTTAGTAGTGGCTATCAATTAATTTTGGGGCATAAAGGGATTTCCTAAGTGCCGCCAACAAAGAAAAAGCTTGATTCTAGGTAACAATGGCATGCCAGAACAAATTCTAACACTACAGGGTACAACAGAATTCAACATCCAAAAAAAATCCATTTTTGTTCAGTACTGAATTTTTATTCGGTACTGAACAAAAATTACATGCATAAGATGAAGCATAGAAATATTACTCATAGCCTGAAAAAAAAAAGTGCTAAAGGAAAAAAAATCTTATAACTATATAAAAGTGAAAAAGAAATGAAGCCAAAATAAAAGAAAAAAATTGAAACCAAAAAAAAAAAAGAGAAAAGTCATTTCTCAACTGCATTTTAGATGTTAGGAGATCTGCAAGCAGGGCGATATAATACTTTATATAAATGTTTGCCTATACAAAATAAGAAAGAAGAACCAAATTTGAAAAATGCAAGAAAAAGTTTAAAAGATATTTTATTATATTGTTTAATTTTTTTAAGATACCCCCAAACACCCTGGAAAACCTGGAATTTATTTATAATCATTGTGTATTTATTCTTACACAACAGAATTTATTTATAAATAATAAAATATGCATGTGTATTTATTCTTGCATGTTTAAACTTCAGTCACTTTAAAAGTACTCTCCATTTGATACAAGATGCCTATCAAGACACTTTTTTCCCCTGCTCATAACAGTTTTTGAACGCGTCGATTTTGATGACTTTTAGTGCTTCTGCCATTTTTTGTTTCACCTCTTTCACATCAGCAAAACGTTTCCCTTTGAGGCCATCTTTCATCTGGGGAAACAAAAAAAAGTCACTTGGGACAAGATTGGGTAAATAGGGAAGGTGAGACACGTGGGTCATGCTGTTTTGGGACAAAAACTGCTGAACTCTCAGCAGAGTGTGGGCAGATTATTTGAGTAAATCAGCCATCATGAAAAGGTCAAACACATCAAAATAATCTCCAAAAAAAATTCACTGAAGCGGAATGCAGACTCTCACAATGCTAGCTGGTACACTGTTGCCAATGGGTTCCTAGAAAGCTTGCCTAGCAGGGGAAGCCTGGACTAAAAGGGACCTACCTTACAAAAAATAATTCAGTTGTTTTGGGGCAGGTTTTTCCTTCTCCTCATAGGTTACTAAAAGTAAACATTTTTAAGAAGTAAAAATTTTTTAAGAAGTATAGCAAATTAAAAAAACAAGGAATAAAAATGCATTTTGAAAAAATACTGCATTTAAAATCAGGAAAATATTTTTTTGAAAGATGAAAAAGCTTGACACAGCTATGTGCTATCTGTGAGAATCCACTGTTCTTTTAAAGATACAAATATGCTAAAATTAACATGATGAAAAGAAATATACCATTAACATTAGAAAGTCAAATAATGTAATATACTGTATTAATAGAGAAAGAAAGAGAGAAAGAGGGAGAGGGTTGGAAAGAGGGTTGAGGAGAAAAAATGAAGAAAGAGAGGAAGAAAAAAATGAAGGGATGAAGAAATAAAAACTATATGATCTTTTTAATAGATACAGAAAAGTTTTTTTTAATAAAATTCGACACATATTCATGAAGAAAAAAAAAAAACCACCAATCAATCTAGAAATAGAAAGGAAATGCTTAAAACTAATGAAAGACATTTACAAAAAATCCTGTGTCTAACATTACACTTCATGGTAAAAAATTGAATGCTTTCCTTCCATGACCAGGCACAAGGCAAGAATATATGCCTTTACTGCTCTTATTCAACATCAAATTGAAAGTAAGAAAATACATTTTTTTAAAAAATCTTATAAAAGTGGAAAGGAAAAACAAAAAAGTCCTTATTTGCATATGATATACTTGATTATATAGAAAATGTCGAAGCTACTAGAACTAATAAATGAGCTTACAAAGGTCACAGGATATAAGATCAATATAAAATTTAATTTCATGTCTATATACTAAGTTAAAAATTGAAACTTAAAATAAAAACATCACCATTTGCAACAGCATCCAAAACATGAAATACTGAAAGAAAAAATTAATTAATTATGAACAAGACCTGTGAACTGAAAACTATAAAGTATTGTTTAGTTAACTTAAGAAAAACCAAAAAAAGTAGAAATATTTACCGTATTCACGGATTAAAATACAAAGTATCGTGAAGATGTTCATTCTCCCCAAATTAATCTATAGACTCAGGGCATTCTTGACCAAAATTTCAGCTAGACACTTTTTTTTCTGACAGCAACTTTTGACAAGCTTATTTTAAAATATATAGGAATATGTAAATAAACCAAATATTTGAAAAAATTTGTTAAACAAAAGCAAAATTGGAATAATTCCTATATATAATTCCAATTTTTACTTTAATGTAATGGTAAACAAGACAGTATGATGTTGGCTTATAAACAGACGTGAAACAAAATAAAAATTTTAAAAATATTCCTATACATATATGTTCTACTGATGCTTCAAAAATTTTCTAAGGTGAAAATATTAAGTTACTAAAGTGAAAATTTCAATGGAGAAAGGACATGCATTTTATAAAATTAATGAAATCACAATTGAAATACATATGCAAAATAATGAATTTCTGTCCTCACCATATACAAAAAGTTGATTCAAGGAAGAAAATCGACTTACATGGAGGCACTAAAGCAATAACATTTCTAGAGAAAATAATTGAAATAAATTTTGTAACCTTAATGAGGGCAATTATATCTTTCATAAGACATAATTAAGCACAAACCATCAAAGACAAAACTGATATACTGGACTCATCTAAATCAGAAATTTATCTTCAACAAAGAACTCCTTTATGATAATTTAAAGACAAGTCACTGACTGAAAATATTTGCAATATACATATTTGACAAATAACCTTTTTTTCCCCCAAACTATATTTACAGAACTCTGTAATTCAGTAAGACAAACCAGAGAAACAAATATTGGAAGAGACATTTTATTAAAGAGGACATAAAAGCACATAAAATTACATACAGCATAATCATCACTGAAAGGAAATAAACCTCACAATTAAATCACTAAATGTTTTCTAGAGTAGTTAAAATCAAAAGGACTAGTAATATGATATGCTGGAGAAAATAAGTAAAACTAATAAATTGCTCATGAGAGTGAAAAATTATAAAATCACAGGGGCAGTCTCTTGTAAAGTCAAATATACACTTACTATATTAATCACTCTCATATTTATCAAAGAGAAATGAAAGCATGTTCCCAAAAAGATGTGCACACAAATGGTCATAGGCCATAGGACATGACAGCCAAAAACTAGAAACAACTCAAATGTTTCTCAAGAAAAAACAAATTTGGGCCAGCACAGTGGCTCACACACCTGTAAATCCCTGTACCTTGGGAGGTCAAGGTGGAAGGATTGCTTGAGCCCAGAAGTTCAAGACCAGCCTAGGCAACATAGTGAGACCTTGTGTTTACAAATAATAATAATAATAATAATAATAATAATAAGCTGGGCATGGTTATGCATGCCTGTAGTCCACTACTCAGCAGACTGAGGTGGGAGGATCACCTGAGCCCAGGAGATGGAGGCTGCAGTGAGCCATGATTATGCCATAGCACTCTGACATGGGTGACAGAGTAAGACCCTGATTCAAAAAAAAAAAAGAAAGAAATTTGGTATGTTAATATAACAAGGTACTACACAACAACAGACTGAGAGAGCAACAAGAATTAATCTCAAAATCACTAGGGTTAGTAAAATAAGATAGATTAATGGTACATATTGTATGATTTCTCTTATAAGAAATTCTAGACAAAATGCAATAATCTCTGTTGACAGGAAACAGATCCACATTTGCCAGGGACTGAAATTAGAGTCGAAGTTGATTGCAAAGGTGCATGAGGACATTTTTACCTATGCCAGAAATGTCTTACGTAGTAATTGTAACAGATGTTAACACAGTTATGTATTTTGTAAATAGCATCAAATTGTACATGTAAATTTGGTAAATTTAACTGTATGTAAATTATAGCTCAATTGATAGAAAATGCAGTTCTGCACAAACATGATTATTTGTGTAACTTTTTCACTGAACCTTCAAAGCCTCAATGTAGCCACAATTAATTTAAAAGGAACATAAAGGCAAAAAAATAAAGTAGATGTGAGAATATGTATAAGAACTTAAATAAGATTACTGACATACGTAACTAACTGAAATTAAATAAATTAGAAGGCTTCAAAATTTCTAAAGGAAAAATTTTGCCTAATAAACCACGTGTAGATTGAAAATTACTTGACTTTTTGAGACTTATAACAAACTTTGGTTCTTCAAACTTCCATGTGCAGGAAGCTAGCTTTGAAGTCATATAGTGTCTGAAAAGAACATATTTCTGCTACAGACATTGCTATAGAACATGATGAATAAGTTAGAACTTCTGGAAGGCAGAATCAGGGCCACAGAGATTATTTTCCTTTCTCTGGGTTCGGAGGCCTTCATAATATCTCCCCAGTGGTATTTTGGAATTTCTACAGAAGAGAAATTGCTGAGTGCCCCATTCTTCCTCTTCAGAATGCATATTGCCATTACTGTGTCTTTATTCCACCATTGTAGATTGTGTATGTGGTAGGGAGCAGTGTGACTCTTCAATTTATGGGTGGCCAGATTATAGGGAATCCTAATCAACAACTCTGTTGTTCAAATCCAGATGATTTGGGATTTTGGACCTTAGGTTTGCTCCCTTGGGGTGAAATTACTGTGTGCTACATAGGGGCAGAGACTAAAGTGGATTTACGGGAACTCTACATAGGATTTGGCAAAATTTTCACAAAGCCTGTGTTTTCTTTTTTGCACAGAGCAAAACTACATTTCCCAACCCCTTACATTTTGGTGGGACATGGTAGCAGTGCTCTCCAATGAAATGTGAGTGGATGTGGTGTATTTTCTGGTCCTATTTATTTAAAAGCATGTATAAATAAATACTCTTGCTATATGCCCTGACTAATGACTATTCATAGATGGCCATAAAAATCAAGGAATTCATGCATTGAAGACAAAGTCTCTTTCAATCATTTCCTACGAATGTGAATGTCTGGGAGAAGTTACATTCCTATGACTACCACCAGCACCACTCACGCCACTACCACTCCCTGTTGAAAACCTCAAAAGATTGTAATGTGAACAGGAATATTGTTTTGTTGTGTTAAGTTACAAAGTTTTTTTGACATTAGTATATATGTTATTTAGCATGCCTTAACTAATAAAAACATATTTAAATAAGAGGAAAATAGCTTTGTCAGATGAAGACTGAACACTTGTAGAAGCAGGACCTGGGCATTTGACAGTGCTCAAAATTCCCTCATAGCTTACGGTGCATAAATATACTTCAGTTTTCCAAGGGATTTGATTTAGACCTGAGAAAATGAAACTCTCAATCGCTTCCTGGTTTCCATCTTTCATTCCACTCATTCCTTCACCCATTATCTATTGTATTGGACCAGGCTCTGTGTTGGACATTGGGAGATGGAAATGAAGATGAAAAGATGCTGCTCTCTGGCAACTTTCATTCTAGGAAAATAGCTTTGTAATCTAGTATTTTCTTTTTTTCCTTTTTTTAAAAAAAGATGTGGAGTACTGTTCAGGATTAGGTATATAAGTGGTCATCGTGTAGGTAAAGTTTGGTCCTCCTTTTGGTCCCCACTTCCCCTGGTTTGAGATTAGGTACTCTTATTCATGTTGCGTGACCCCCGTCCCTCCCCTGGAAGTTTCCAGTTGCTTCCAATCTCTTTCTTAGAGTATTATGGTAAATGTTCAGGGTCTGCTTATGAATGAGAACATGTGGTACTCAGTTCTTTGTTTCTGTGATAGAGCACTGAGTATTATAGATTCTAAATCCATCCAAATTTCTCCAAAGTCTATATGTTTGTCCTTTTTTATGACAGCATAATATTTCATAGTGTAAATGTGCCACTTTTTTTTTAACCAGTCCAGTTTTGATGCGCAGCATGGTTGGTTCCAGGTTTTTGCTATTGTGAATAGTACTGCAATGAACATGTGTGTGCAGGTCTCTTTTTTGTAGAATGATTTGAATTCCTCTGGGTATATTACCAGTAAGAGTATTGCTGGGTAGTAAGGAAGGTCAATTTTTAGTTCTTTTAGAATTTGCCACACTGTTTTCCATAGAGGTTGAACTAGTTTGCATTCCCTTAGCAGTGTAGAAGTGTTCACTTTTCTCAGCATCCTCACCGGCATCTGTTATTTTTTGTTTTATTAATGACAACCATTCTTACTGGAGTTAGGTGGTATTTCACTGCAGCTTTGGTTTGCATTTTCCTGATGATTAGTGATGCTGAGCACTTTTTCATGTGTCTGTTGACTGCCTGTATGTCTTCTTTTGAGAAGTGTCTATTCATGACTTTTGTCCACTTTTTAATACAGCGGTTTTTTTTTTCTCTTTTGGTATGTTTGAGTTCCTTGTAGATCCTAGATGTTAGACCTTTGTCAGATATACAGTTGACAAATATTTCTTCTAAGTCTGTGGGCTGTCTACCCGCTCTCTTGATGGTTTCTTTTGCTATCCAGAAGCTTTTCAGTTTAATGAGGTGTCACTTGCCTATCTTACCTCTTATGGCAGGGACATCTGAGGTTTTGATCAGGGATTGGTTGCCTATTTCCACTCCCATAAGGATGTCTTCTGAGTTTTCTAATATTCTTATAGTTTGAGGTTTTATGTTTAGGTCTTTGATCCATGTAGAGTTGATTTATGTGTATGGTGATAGGTAAGGGTCCTGTTTCAAACATCTGCATCTGACAAGCCAGTTTTCTCAGCACCATTTACTGAATAGGTTCTCCTCTCCCCAGAGGTTGTTGGTGGAGGCTTTGTCAAAGATGAGTTGGTTGAGAAATTGAGGTTTTACTTCTGGAATCTTTATCCTGTTACATTGGTCTATATGCCTGTTCTTGTACCAATACCAGGCTATTTTGATTATTGTAGCCTTATAGTTTAAAGTCTGGAAGTGTGATACCTCCTGCTTTGTTTCTTTTGCTGGGGGATTGTTTCGTGGTTATTTATGTTTCCACATGAATTTCTGTATGGAAAACATGCATATGTGCTGATGACTGAGAAATGGGCTCTAAGGTTTGGGAGAATCTTCTCAAAGAAAAGAAGCTTAAGAATGGATGCAAAGGATGGATAAAGAATGTGAGTGAAAAGCTCTTGATCCATTCAGTCATTTTCCTCAGGAAACCCCATGTGAATGTTTTTCATACTAATTCATGTATTCATTATACATTCATTCATTAAAAAATTTCTTGAATTATAGAGACCCTTCTTTGTGCTTGTTACCATGTTTGACACTACAGTGGTATTATATTATTGATGTAACAAATTGCCACAAGCTCAATGCCTTAAAACAATACAAATTTATTGTTTTGTGGTTTCATGGGTGACATGGTCGCACTGGACTAAAATTAAGATGTCAGCTGTGCTGTATTCTTTTTTTGTATGTTGTAGGAAAGGACCTACTTACTTGCATTTTCAAGTTTCTAGAGGCCACTGGCATTCCTTGACTCATGTCTCTTTCTTCCACATATAAAGCCAGTAATGGCAGGTTGACCCCTTTTCCTATCTCATCACTCTGATCTTTTCTTCTTCCTTCCTCTTTCACTTTTAATGACTCTAGTAATTACATTGGGCCCATCCAGATAATCCAAGATAATCTCCCATCTCAAGATTCTGTTAATCACATCTGCAAAGTTCCAAGTACAGTAGCATATTCACAGCTTCTGGAGATTAGAACATGGACATCTTTGGGTTGGGGCAGGGGGAATCACTATTCTACACACATCTATAGTGTCCACTCATACTCTTGAGATCAAAATAGTGGCTGACTATGATTGTCCTCCAAATTTCATCTAGTTGCTTCATCATCAAAAGCGCCAATAGTCTAAATACTGCAATTTCATCTACTCTTTGAGCAGGAAGCTATTTTGAGAAGTTAATCTCTTTTGCAATTTTCATTGTAAAGATTAGGCAGCTGATACTCCAGGAGTTTAATTAACATACCCAAGGTCACAGGTGATAGGAGGAGAATATTGTTAAAATTCAGAGCTCATGACTGCAGGTCCATTTATTTCCCAAAGAAAGACTGTTGATCTTATATACTATATAAACTGAGTTCATTTTCAGTTTTTTAAAAAGTTCATTATGTAATATCAGACTAATTTAAGGAAACTTGTATAAATTCTAATTTCTTTTTTTCTCAGTTCGCTAATACAGTACCTCAAACTTGCAGTGCAAAGATTGCTTTGAACAGGAAACCCAGCTATTCAACTCAATGACAGCTGACTATTACTCATTGTCAAATGACTGATACTTGGTGATACATCTGCTCACCCCCACCCAAAGAAACCTCTTTCATGCATGCTTCTATTTTAAATAAATTACCTTAAGATAAGTTTGTATGTATTTTACTACTTTTTTCCTGAACAGCAATTGCTAAATGGAAGAAGTTATTTTGTAACTGTTGTTAAAGTTTGGTTTCCTCCACTATTAATTATTTGTATATTTGTAGGGCATATGTAGAGAACTCAATTTCTTTGAGAATATTAGTTATGGCAACAACCAAATAAGAGTAATTTCTTGGGGGGGAGGGTCAAGATGGGCGATTGAAAACATTGCAGGATTGGTCACTCTCAGCAGATAATCCTAAATGGAGAAGAAGACCTAAGGGTTTTAGAGTTGGCCTGAAAACCCTAGCTGAAGTTGACCAGTCAGCTGCCTGGGGTCATGGAGGATGGACAGTTTCAAGTCCCAGTCACCAGAAGCACCCTGTTACAAGATGGAGACAGAGCTCTTGGAGAAGAAAGGGTTGAAAGTGATAGCATCTTTTTTAACATCTTCACACAAGCCTCTGCAGTCGCAGCCAAGGAAAAGACAGCTCAGGTCCTCCTCCCACACCCCTCTTGCACCAGTCAGGTGCAAAGAGCTGCCCTGAATTAAGAAAGAGGTGTCAGCAGGAGCCACATGGAGCCCTGGGAATCCCAGTTCTGCTGAGCCTGGAGCCAATGGCCACTAGCCTCCTTATGGAGAGAATCTGCAGAAAATACCCTGCAGGAGTGGTCTGTGCAACTGAGTGCTCCTCCTACCTTCCTCTGCAGCTCCCAGCAGAGTGATGTGCCTTCTTCAGGGATGTTTCTTTGGTGCAAGCATCACTGCAACTCCAGATCAGATCAGGATTACAGATATAGCTTGTCATCAGGAGGCTGCCATCACTGTGATAACCCCTCCTACCAAGCAGAGTGGGAATTAAAAGGCAGTCCACCTCTACTGCAGTGCTAAGGAAGAAGTCCCCCACCTGCAGACTGAGGGAAAAATACCCACTCTTCAATAACAACAGGGTTGCTTCCCTTCTACCACTGGGCAAAAGAAAGGAGCAGTCCCTCCTAGACAGGAAGAGGTCATTCCATGCACTTCAGAGCATGCTAGAGTAGAGCTAAAGGGCTTCTTCTGACCATCTGTCAATCATGCTGATGAGGCACGTGGGCTTGGGAGGGACCACTAGAACTCCCAGACAGCCAGGATCTCTGGTGCTTATGTGAGAGAGAGGGGAATTCCTCTGAATTAGAGGAAAGATCTTGCCCAGCCCCCACCAGACCGCACTTGTGAAGCAGCTCCAGAGAGTTTTTCTCCAGTTTACCACCCTCCCTCTCACCTCT
Organism: Tarsius wallacei; assembly: GCA_963574415.1. NCBI lineage: Eukaryota > Metazoa > Chordata > Mammalia > Primates > Tarsiidae > Tarsius > Tarsius wallacei. Next base: position 2,011 of record CAUYQG010125817.1, on the reverse strand, counting down.
GCCTCCTGCCCCTCCCACAGATACACCTTAAAAGGGAGATCAGAAAAATGAAACCTGCCAACTGTAGCAACTTTCATACAAATAACCAAAAAAAGAGGAGTTTGTCCTCACAGATGAGAAAGAACAGTGAAAAAAAGCACCGACAATCTCCAAAGCCTAAATGAGTCAACAAAGGAGCTTCTTAAATCTCAAGCCACCCTGAATGACCTGTCCATATGACAGACATAGAATTCAGACTTTGGAAAGGCACTCAACAAGGTCAATGAGAAAGTGAACACTCAAATTATCCAGGCTACGATCCCGTAGTTGAAAGCTGACCTAACCATTTTAAGAAAGAACTAAACTGAACTTCTGGAATTTCAAAACAATATAACAAGACTTAAGAGTAGAATAAACCAGACAGAGGAAAGAAACTCAGATTATTGAACTAAGTCTGACAAAAACAAGGAGAAAAAACTTAGGAATAATGAGCAAAGCCAACAAGAGGTCTGGGATTATATAAAGAGACCAAATCTACAGTCAACTGGCATCTCTGAGAGAAAAGGGGAAACTAAGAACACCCTGGAACAAGCCTTCCAAGATGTCATCCAAGAAAACTTTCCTGTCTGACTAGAGAGGTAGCTGTGCAATTACAAGAGAATCAGAGAACTGCTGTGAGGTTTTATATGAGAAGACCACCCCCAAGGCACACAATAATCTGATTCACTAAGGTGAGCATGGAAGAAAAAAGACTAAAAGCAGCTAGAGAAAAGAGACAGACTACTTACCAAAGAAGATCCATCAGAATTGCAGCAGACATCTCAGCAGAAACCTTACAAGCCTGATGGGACTGGGGTACCATCTTTAATTTTCTTAAAGAAAAGTGATGAACTGGACAGGAGAAAAGGTCTTGCCTAGCCCATGTCAGGCAATAATTTTCTGCCTTACCATACAAAGCTTCATTAATGATTAATAATGAAGTTGAATTAAAACCCTTCTCAGACATCCAATTCCTAAGAGAGTATGACATCTAAAGACCAGCCCTTCAGGAAATACTTCAGAAATTTCTAAACTCAGAAACAAAAGAACATCTCTACCCATCACAAAAGCATAGAGTTTATAGGCCATACAAATCAACCACAAAGCCTAAAATGCAAAGCAGCCTCTTAATAACCATATGAGAGAACAAACCTTCATATATCAATAATTTTCTTAAATGTGAACAGATTGAATGCATGTGCCACTCAAAAGGCACTGAGTGGCAAACTGGATAAAGAAGTATTATCCATCTTTCTGCTGCCATCAGTAAACTCATCTCACTGCAAATGGCATCCGCAGACACAAAGTAAAGGGCCAGAGAAGATCTTCCAGTAAAATGAAAATTAAAAATTAGCAGGAGTAGCTATTCTTATATCAGATAAAACAGATTTTAAACCAAAAAAATTAAAAAGGACACTACATAATAGTAAAAGTGACAGGAACTATATAATGATAAAAGGCTCAACTTACCTTAGCAATAAATAAATATTCATCATGAATGTATATGCACCCAACATAGGAACACACATACTTACAATACCACTTTTTTTTATATATATATACAATATTTTTTTATTGTGATATTGAGGGGTACAGTTAAGGGTTAGGTACACAAATATGTCTCGTTCAAGCACCCTTGATGATAAGAGGTGTCTCCCCATCCCCAGACAGATATTTACCACCATTAATCCCATTGCCCTCACCCTCCCCGCCCCCCATAGTTTCCCACCACTGTCAGTCATTTTCTTGTGGTATTACGTTGGGTGATCAAGGTCTACTATATGAGTGAGAACATGTGATATTTAGTTTTTTGTTTCTGTGAAAGGTCACTCAGTATTATGGATTCTAGTTCCATCCAGGTTGCTGCGAAATTCATGATTTCATTCTTTTTTATGGCTGCGTAGTATTCCATTGTGTATATGTACCACATTTTTATAATCCAGTCCTCTTTTGATGGACAGCATGGTTGCTTCCAGGTTCTTGCTATTGTGAA
>CAUYQG010125814.1:0-16093 GCA_963574415.1 Tarsius wallacei | reverse complement strand
TGAAGATAGAAAAGTGAGTTAAGACTAAGCCTTGCTGAATAGGTTCTCCTCTCCCCAGTGGTGGTTGGTGGAGGCTTTGTCGAATATGAGTTGGTTGAGGAGTTGAGGTTTTGCTTCTGGAATCTCTATCCTGTTGCATTGGTCGATCTGTCTGTTCTGTACGAATACCAGGCTGTCTTGATTATTGTAGCTTTATAATAGAGTTTAATGCCTGGGAGTGTGATACCTCCTGCTTTGTTTTATTTTGCTGAAGATTGTTTTGGCGAGGGAATCATATTTCAAAGGAAAGATTATTCTTATCATTATGTAAATAATTTTTTTAAAACTCCCACACACCAGAATTTTTGGTAAGATATTTCAATGGGAAATCAAATGCACAGACTCAAATAGTGATGAAAGAGTAAAAGAGAAAAAAAAGGGGCATTTCCTCTAGAAAGAACAAAAAACAATTCAAGTTAATAAATGAGTACAGTTTCCAAGTAAACATTGCCCCAAAAAACTCACTCTTTCTCATGACTTCTCTATGAATCTCCCTTGGTAAGTGAAAAAAGATATAATATGTCTAACATGCCTAACAGAACTAGAATATTCCCAAAAACTAAACCAAAAAATCTTTTAAAGGAAACAAAATTAAAAGGTTTTTAATTTCTGATGATTAGACTATTTCTTATGAAATTTAGGCTGTCAGACCTAATAAACATTAGCTTTAATAATACCTAGTTTCTTATGGTACTGACTATTGGTTTTTAACTTATTAACTTTAAGGCAGGGACAGAAACATTTCCCTAAGCAATTTCCTAATCTGCTTATTTTCCAGGCAGATATTCAAGATTTCATAGCTACTGTTTCAGGATAACAATATTGGAATGATGACAATGGCCTGGAGTATAGTATTTAAGGTTACCTGCCTTACTAGGATGACTTGAGTTGTCTGACACAGACCTCCAGTTCTCTTTCTAGTTTCAATTGCCCTGTTATGTGAGCATTGTTGCTGCTTGAGTTCAATTATTGTCTGTTCTTCTGATCATCTGTATACTTTTTTTCTCTTAGAGCAATGCAAGAACTGTCACAGTGATCTCCCCTTTTCATAGGTGTTAAATGAGCTGTGAGCCAAATTGTAAGCGGCTTAGACACAGAATTGGGGCATGAATACTATTTTCCATTGTAAGGTTAGTCGCTATCTCTCTACCTTAGCACAAAATCAGTCAACTACTTTAGGTGTTCATTGAAGCCAACTGGCTTTCACTGCTCTGATATTCTGTAAGTGTGAAACCTGTGTAGGGATTCACAGCTGTATGCATCTCCATCTTTCAGAGGCATAGTGACTCTAGAAGTTTGGTAACTTAGAAAATCCAAAAACCTTCCCTATGAAGTGCATAAGCCCTCATTTTTTTCTCCTTAGTCTGGTGATTCTCAAACTTTAGTGTGCATCACAAGCACCTGAGAGGCTGTTAAAAATGCATCTGCCCAGGCCCCACAGAAGTCTACTGAAGCATATGGGCTGAGGTGACCTGAGGAGAACTCCCTTTTGCCTTGTCTGTGAAATGGGAACCTTGAAGGGCTCTGTTGAAGACAGCCTCTCAAAGGCCAAAAAAGGGGCAGGCCACAGCTAGTTTTTGAAGTTCTAAGAAGAAAGATGTGAAAAAAGTTTCAAAAGTGGTGAGCTATTTTAAAAATGTATATCTGATGAACTAATCTCGGGAAATGTATATATACATAAGTATAATACATTTATATAAGGGTACTACTTATGGAAAATAAAGACTTCTTTTAAAATATTTCTTCAAAATGCACTCCAGATTTAATCATTTATTAAGGGGCCAAAGGGTTAAAATTGCATGATGAATATGTTCATGGATTCTCTTAGTGTGTTTCTGTGTCTGCAAGTATAAACTAATTTGGAGACAACATCAAAAGTCTAAACGTGACGTTCTTCACTAATGAGAGTGAGAACAAGGCAACATGGCTCTCCTATCAGTCCCATCCCAAACTTGGGCCTGCATTTGGAGATAATGAATGTAAAGCACCTATCACAGTACTCAGAACATAATAAACATTGGCTCTAATTATAATTAGTTTCTACTCACTTCCCAGAATGCTATGAAGAAATACATAAATTAAGCACACAGTCCAGATTCCTGTGTTATCCATAAGTCCCAAAGTGCTCTCTCTATCCACCAACTTTTAATAACGATTATTTTGTGAAGTGTGACTTTGATTACACCACTTGTTCAACGTCTATTTAGATATGTTTGTTCTTTGTTTTTACAAGCATTACTCTAAGAGTGAAATTCTAGAGCAGGGATTCTTAACCTTGGATTATGAATCCCATAGAGGGATTGTGAAGGTCATAAAATTTTACGCAAAATGTTGTGTGCCTGTGTGTGCATTCCCCTTCATTAGAAAGATCAAAAGTATCTATAATATTTTCAAGTAGATTCATGACCCAAAAATTTTAAGGTTTTCAATGCAGCGTATGGAAATGTGCTCGCACTCTCCTTAAGCCGCACACACAATGTGACACTTAAGTCCTAGAATCTCAAAGTACTTGATGATGAAGGACAAGCCAGGAGGTGATTCCAGAAGGCCTTGCCCTTCTAGATTCACTTAGTCTCTGAATTAGTTTCCTAGGGCTGCCACAACAAAGTACCCCAAACTGGATGGCATAAAGCAACAGAAATTTGGTTCTCAGAGTTCTGGAGGCCAGAAGCCTGAAATCAAGGTGTCAGCAGGACCGTGCTGTTCTGAAACCTTTTGGGAAGGATTATTTCTGACTCTCCCAGATTATGGTAGCCCCAGGCATTCCTTGTCTTACATTAAAAATAAAATAAAATAAATTCTAATCTCTGCCTCTGTCTTTACATGGCCATCTTCCTGTGTGTCTCTATGTCCAAATTTTCTTCTTCTTATAAAGATACCAGTCATATTGAATTAAGGGCTGTTAAAAAGAGTTAACTGGGAGTTCATTAGGCTGAGAGGACTCCAGTATCTTGGGTTCCAATCTAAGCAAACAAACACAACTCAATGTAAACAGTAAAATGAAACTTAATCTTAACCAATCAGAAACTGCCAGCTAACCTCTACTAGGGACTTTAAGTCTACTGTTCACTTTAACCAAACAAATATTTTCTTTGTCTTTCTTCCACATGCACCTTATAAAAGTGTTCCCCTTGCATCCCTTTGGTGGAGCCCAAACCATCTGTGATTTGGCTCTGCCCAATTCATGAATCATTGTCTGCTCAAATAAACTCTTTGAAATTTAATGTGCCTAAGTTTATCTTTTAATAGAGCACACCCTACTCCAGTGTAACCTCACTTTAACTAATTGCATCTGCAATGACCCTAATTTCAAGTAGATCATATTCTAAGATACTGGGGGTTAAGTCACATTGCTATGGGGACACAATTCATCCCTTAACAGACTCTATTTTGTATGTATAAAAAGAAAGAAAAACAACCAGCATGTTTTGAGATTTTTTTCCTATGCCTCTATCTGTGCTGATACATTAATTCTCACAAACTCCATTTTCACCAATGGGAAAATTGAGACAATAAATCAGGTAACTTGTTTGGTGATGAAAACTAATAAAATGCCAGATTTGAATATGAATACCAGCTGACACCACAGTGACAGTCACATGTCATTTTTTATAAAACTAATGCAATATAAAATACAAATCTCAGGACAATAAGTTCTCTAAGCAAATAAAATTGTATTGTATGTTAGAATGTGTTTTAGGAAGACATAGAATAATACAGTGCCATCAACAATTAAATTAGGCCGGGCTCAGTGGCTCAGTCTGTAATCCCAGCACTTTGGGAGGCCGAGGTGAGTGGATTGCCTGAGCCTGCAGGTTCGAGACCCGCCCGGGCAACTTGGCGAGACTGCATCTATACAATAAATCAAAAATTAGCCGGAAGCTGAGGCGGAAGGATCGCCAGAGCCCAGCAAGTCAAGGCTGGAGTAGCTGTGAGTGTGTCACTGTTCTCCAGTCTGGGTGACAGAGTGGGACTCCGACTCAAAAAAAAAAAAACCAGTTAAATTAAGCACTTAATTTATTATCTTGATGACAATTGCAAGTATTACACTAAAGTGAAAAAGGCAACCCTAAAACTTGATTTCAAAATATATTTAAAGTAATATTTTAAGGTTCTACAACTGGTATACTTATTTATATTTCATTTAGAATCTATAAGATTCATTTTTCTCAAGTTCTATATTCTAATTTTGGGTTATTACAGTGTTTTGCATGAGAAAATTTGCTTCTAAAATATTATATAAGGTGACACTATGCCATAATTCTCCCTGAAAAAATATATAAAGATGTGCATACATATATTACATACCATGATATACATCGTGAGCATAAAAGTGAAAAGTTCTTAAAGAAGACTCTTTCAATGCAATCGGCATTACTAATTTATAGCATGCCAAATAAAATGTTAAATAGCTAAGCTTTCAAAAAACTTCGAAAGCATTAGAAAATTCTTACACATTTTCTCTTGAAAAAAGTCATTTGATTTTTTACTAAAAGACAGTCTCTCACGCTGGAAGTCACAAAGACCTGAGCTTCTCATTTTCTACACGAGGCACAAAAGGACAATGGAACTGACATCATCAAAGGGATCCATAAAAATGCTAAAATTGGAGGAGTTTAATGAGAGATAATTTTACTTTATTACATTATATGCATAATGCTATCTCATTTCAAAATTTACACAGGTGGATCCTTCCTAACTCATAAAAGAAGTTATGTGGAACAGTAGAAAGAGCATCGATCAGCAAAGGGTAGGAAAAGGGGGTGGGAGGTGGGGCTTGAGCAAGGAATGGAGAAAAATGATGGAGAAAAAAGAAAGCATAGCACAGAACACAAGACTGCAGGGCTCCACTCCCTTACAGCTAAAGCTCTTGGTTGATCCTTCAAGTATTTAGATCTTCCCTGGGCAAGTCGCAAAGGGAGACACCAGCATGTCAGGTTACTCAATTACAATGAAAATGGAGTGTTAGTCCACATCTACTAGGCCCCTCAAGACGTATAACCCACCCAAACTATCCAGAGCTCATATAGAATTTCCATAAACAATAATTATTTTTAATTAATATTGATGATAGCAAGTATATTCATTTCAAATTAAAAGAAACTGTGTTTTATCTATAATGTGCATATAAATTTTTTATGACTCTATGTCTATTTCTTAGGACATTTATAAAACAAGTTATGTGGTACCATAGAAAAGGCATTAACCAGAGCATTAACGGCCCCAGGATCCAGAGTGAAGCCTACCGTGGGCAGATGTGTGAGCTTGACTAGTCATTTAGCCCTCTGAGTTCTGTCTTTTCAATTTCTATTTTCTTCTCCAACTTTTATGTTTTATATTGCTCAGAATATTTTTACTATTTTAAAATAACTTTTAAAAACATTTTTAAAATGTCTTAACTGATAAAAATGTGAAAGTAATAGGGGCACGGACAAGAACTATGTATTGAAAAGGCAGTTACCTATCTGCTATCAAAACACAGTTGGCAGATTCAATTAAGACAGAAAATATAACTTCCTGTGTCTTAAACAAATTCCACTTTCAAATCACTATAAGGTTATCATAAATATAGGTAAAAAGAAAAAAAAAACAGCACAAAATAATCTTTATTTTAAAAGGGCTTTTTAGTCATTCTGGCAACATCATTGAAGAACTGGACTGGCTTTACTACCAAAAATTGATCAAATTCCAGAAATGCACTGTCTGCCATGCTTAAACATCTCCTTGCTAAAATAGAGAAATGGCATGGGATCTAGCATCAATTGTATGTATGACCAGTTTGCAATGAATATTGCTTTAAATTAGATGTGATTTGATTTGCCATGACTTTTTCATTCCCAGAAACAACCCAGTAGGAGCTTAGCTGTTAAGATGAACTCAAGCATATAGTTTTTTTTGTTAATCATTAATGGCTACATTTAACCAAAATTTAATTTCCACAGCTGCCAACTTCAAAAATTCAGTTGTCTCCTGAATGTTAGCACTAGAGACTGAAGAAACCACAGCTCACACTCAGCTTTAAAAAAAAATCACACAAAGAGTATAACCCTTAGTCCTACAGATAAGTGAGTTGGAACCCACTAACCCAGAATAATGGCATAAAGAAAATTACTCATGAATTTTATCATTTCATCAGATTGCCAAGCACGTTTAACATTATCTCTAAAGACAATGAAAGAAAAACAGTAAATTTCCACTGTCCCTTTTCTGTCGACCCCAATTCAACTTTCAATTCAACGTATAAAACTTGTCAAAATATAGCCATATTTGATGACAGGAAAACTATAATAGTTAACATTTATTTAATTCTTCCATGTGTTGGATATTTTACATGTACTATTTAATCATCACAAATAATCTATAAAGTAGGTACTCAATATTAAGTCTACTTTAAAGATAAAATAACTGAAGTTTAGTAAGGTTAAGAAACTTCCCAAAGTCAAGCAACCAGAACTGGGATTTGATTCACCCTGACTCCAGAGCCCAGGGTTAAGAACACATGCTCTAGAATATATATCATGAACATGGATGGACTTCATTAAATTCCTTCTGATGAAAATAAGTTTGAAAATAGCAAGATTATATATTTTTAATATGTATAAATGTGAATAAAACATATCCACATTTATTCACAGAAAAAGATCTGAAATGAAATGCTCAGAAAAATTAGTAGTGCTTATTTCTGGGTGATGGAGTTATGGGTGACAGCTAATTCTTTTTTAACCATATTTTTGCTTTTCTTACAATGACTTAAATTATTTTTGATATATTGATTTGATAATAAAAAGAACAAAGTTATTCTGGTAATAAAATTAACAAACCAGAGTTTACATTATCAAAGATGAACATCATAAAATATTTTAATGATGAATTTAAGAGAAAAAAGGAAAAAGGAAAGCCTGGATGAAAATCAAAAGAGTGTGAAATAAATAAGTATGAATTAATAGAGGTTATATTATTTAAGAGTCTTACAGTTGCATTTAAAACAGATGATCATTGTCTTAGTTCATTTGGGCTGCTATAACAAAATACTATAAACTGAGTGGTTTATAAACAACAGATAGTTATTTCCCACAGTTCCAGAGTCTGGAAAGATCAAAATTGAGGTGCTTGCCAATTTTGTATCTGGTGAAGAGCCACTTACTAGCACACAGATGGTGCCTTTTCACTGAGGTCTCACAAGATGGAAGGATCAGGACAGCTCTCTGGAACTGCTTTTACAGAAATCCTAATCCCATTCATGAGGGCTCTGGCATCAGGACCTAATCACCTCCCAAAAGGTATCACCTCCTAATACCAACACTTTGGGGTTTAGGATTTCAATACATGTATTTTGGGGAGATACAACATTCAGACCATAGCATAAATTAATTGGGGAATCCAGTATTTTCTGGGGAGAATTTTATGAACTTCTTTAATAAGAATCAACTATTTTACAACCCATAAAAGAAAGGCAAAAAAACGTATTGTTAGTCATATTAAGGTTATAATTCATTCACCTTAAAAAGCTAGTACTATTCCTAAGCAGGAATGATCATAGAATATGACCTCTCGCCTACCTCTGGAAGAAAATTACATGTTCCAGATTCATTTGTTTCTAGATAATATAATATTAAATCAAACAGCTGAAAGGAAGGAAAGACTATCTAAGAGGAAACTTGTACATCCAAGACTATATCTTCGTGGCTCCACAACCTGTCAATTTTATATTTTCCTCTATTCTTTTAACTATTAATTGTATTACTGATTGAAATTCATACTAGTTATAATTATAGTATATATTATGTAGTATAAATCATTTATATTTTTTAATAATTCAGTTTATAACACTGCACGCATACAACAACTTTCTAAAATAGAGAAAGGGGTGAAAATCAAAGATACTATAGTTTTGTGGGAAACCTTGGTTATACTAATCTCTTTTTTTTCTGAGCATGGCATATCTCAGAGCAGGGCTTTGGGGGATGAATTCCCTGGTCCATTGACCTTTTTCTCTGTGATATGAGAGAGTGGGATAGAGGCAATGAACAGATACAGACATCCAAATATAGAAATCCAAATATAGAAAGCATAAAGATTTCCAAATAGATTTAATCTATAAAGGTCTTCTCTAAGATACATTATAGTCAAACTGTCAAAAGCTTGAGAAAAAGAGAGAATTCTAAAAACAACAGGAGAAAAACATCAAGTCACATATAAGGTAATCTCCATCAACTAACTAACCCTATGGGCCAGAAGAGAATGTGATGATACATTCAAATTGCTGAAAGGAAGAAAACTATCAGCCAAGAATACTATATACAGCAAAGATATCCTTCAAACATGAAGGAGAAATAAAGTCTATCCCAGACAGGCAAAAGCAGAAAATGTATTACCATTAAACTGGTCCTACAAGAAATGTTTAAGGGAGTCCTACATCTAGAAGTGAAAGAATGATATATACCTTATGAAAACACACAAAAGTACAAAACTCACTGGTAGAGCAGACACACAAATGAGAAATAGAAAGTAGTCAAACGTTGCCACTATAGAAAACCACCAAACTGCAATGATAAACAATGAGGGAGAAAGAAAGGATAACTAATATACCTTAAAAAAAAAAAAAAAAGAAAACAATTAACAAAATGATAGGAATAAACCTTCAGCTATAATAATAGTCTTGAATGTAAATGGATTCAATCACTTACTTAAAAAGCATGGACTGGCTGAATGGGTTTTTTAAATGACCCAACTATATTACTGCTTACAAGAAATTCAGTTTACCTGCAAAGACTACATATAGACTGAAAGTGAAGGTATGAAAAAAGATAATCCAAGCAAATAGAAATCAAAAGTGAGCAGGAGTAGCTATACTTATATCAGACAAAATAGACTTTAAGTCAAAAACTATATAAAAAAAAGACAAAGAAGGTTATTATGTAATAATAAAAGGATTGATTCAGCAAAAGGTTATAACAATTTTAAATATATGTGTACCCAATATCTGAGAACCCAAAAATATAAAACAAATATTATTAGAGCTATAGAGGAGGACAGACTCCAATATAATAACAGCTAGAGACTTCAGCATTCTTTGGCCACTGCAACCTTGACCTGCTGGGCTCCCGCCATCCTTCCGCCTCAGCGCTACCACGCCCAGCTAATTTTTGATTTATTGTAGAGATGAGGTCTCGCCAAGTTGTCCTAAGCAGGTCTCGAACCTGTGGGCTCAGGCAATCCACTCACCTTGGCCTCCCAAAGCACTGGGAATACAGGCTGAGCCACCGAACCCCGTGAGACTTCAGCATTCTATTCTTAGCATTGGATAGATTAGCTAGACAGAAAATAAACAAACTTTGAATTTAAACTACACTTCGCACCAAATGGATAAAATTTACAGATTTTATCTAACTGCTACAGAATACACATTCTTCTCATCAACATATGGAATACTTTTCCAAAGTAGATCATATATTAGGCCTCAAAACAAGTCTCAACAATTTTTTTGAAAATATAAATCTTCCCAGAAGATGAAATGAAACTAGAAATCAATAACAAAAGAAACTTGGGAAACTATACAAATACATGGAAATTAAACAACATGCTACTGGATGACTATTGGGTCAATGAAAAAATTAAGAAATCTGGCTTGAGAGGAGAGGTAAGATGGCAATGGAACCAGGTTGCAGTGTGTGAGTCTCTGCATGGGTGAGTGTGCATAAGAGCGAATCGGCGTGTGTGTGTGTGTGTCTGTCTGTGTGTGTAAGTGGGTGAGTGAATGGTCAACTGAAGGGAGACACGGGAACAAGCACCCGGGGAATCCCTGCAGAAGTGGCTGAAACTTACCACTGCTCTGAATTCAGCAACCCCTGCGCCAGAAACATCTGCCATTCTCGGGGCATCCCTCAGAAAAAAGTGGCAGAGATTAGCCATCTCTCAGCACCTAGCACCTGGCCTGACACCACCAATTGCAGCAACAGGTCAGACACTGGCGGAGTGGAGAAAGCACAGAGAGGAGGTCTGGAGCTGAGTCCCACTGGAGGCGAAGATGCCAGCTAGCACCATTTTCTCTGTCCCAGAACCTCAGCAGAGACATCCTTTGGCGCACTCAGTACTGAGAAGCCTGCATCCTGGGACTGAGGAGCGTCTCCACATCCCTCTGGAATTGATCATCATTGACCAGGGAGGATACTCCAAGTGCATGATACCCAGAGACAGCGGCCAGCTTGGAAACCCAGATGCCCCACCCTCCACACTGGCCCATTCACAGGTGCAGCAGTCAGAGTGTGAGAAATAGCAGCACACAAGTAGGGGTGAGTCTTGATCCAATCCAGCCCACTTCTCCCAGCAGTCCATGGGCATCTAACCCATGTGAAGAGCAGCCTGATTGCCTGCACAGAGAACAGAGGGGAGGGTCTAGAAACCAAAGCTCATTTCCTCTCACAGGGAACCAAATGCTGTGGTGGTTGGGATGCTAGAAAAAAAGGAACCTGAGGTTCTAGAATTGGCCACAAGAGGGAGCAAAAGGAAGCGCGAGACTCAAAAGTTTTTTGTTGTTGTTTTGTTTTTGCTCACCCTCTCCATACATATCTTTGTGTATGTGTGTTCTGATTTGATTCCCCTCTATTTCTTCCTCTTCATTTTTTTTTTTTTTGCATATGGATATATTTGAGGGTGAGTGTACTTTCATTTTTGTTATTTGTTGTTTTGTTTTGTTTTTTGTGTTTGTTCTGTTTTGTTTCTTTGATTATCTGTTCGTTTGCATCCTGCTTGTTCTCCTTTTTCTTCTTCTTTCTCTTCATCTTCCTTTCTTCTTCCTTCTTTCTTTCTCTGTTCTTTTTCTTTTTCTCATCTCATTTTGGTTCCAGGGGTTATACATACACTCCCACCTCATGGACATAGTATAAAGTAGTGGGAAAGTGAGTTCCAGCATGCCCACACTCCAGTCAGCAGATGCTGCGATCTGCAGGTAGCTTCTGAACCTTAGCTCCCTCCAATTATACCTTAAATCTCAAAGCTGCAAAAAGACAGCATAGCCCTCCACTCCCAGCCTGACTTCAAAAACTGAACAACTCCAGAGGTTCCACCTAAGGAAGAATAGGGGTTGAGCAAACAGAAGTGAAAGCTCTTCACTGAGCAATGGAATTAAATAGGAAAAAGGGAGGTGGGAATCAATCACAAATGAAAAATAATCAGTGGAAGAATACAGGCACCGCCCCCCACCCCCAGACCCCTGGAAAGGGAGCACCTGAGAATACAGACTTTGGAACTCAAACAATGAAGAGTCCCCAGAATGACTGGTCTCAGATCACAAATCCAGACATCAAGGTATTGATGGAGAAAATAAATACAAATCAAGGAAAGAAAAAAGAAAGAATGAAAGACTTGATAACAGAGATGATGGCAATAAAGAGCACAATGAACAAAATAAATAACAAACTGACAAGAATGGAAAGCAGACTTAACAAAGCAGAAGAGAGTCTCACAGCTTGAAGACCAAAATATGGAACTAACCCAAACTGTTAAAAAAAAAAAAGAAAGAAAATAAGCTTAAAAAGACAGAACAAAGCCTTTAAGAAGTGTGTGGTTATATTAAGAGGCCAAACTTACACCTGATCAACATTTCTGAGGCAAAAAGGGAGATAGAGAACAATTTGAAACAAACATTACATGAGGTTATCCAAGAAAACTTCCCTCATCACAACAGAGACACAACCATACAAACACAAGTGATTCAGAGAACCCTTGCAAGGCATCAGATGAGAAGACCAACTCCCATATACATAGTATTATGCTTACACAAAGTAGGTATAAAATAGATACATTCTAAAAGAAGCAAGAGAGAAAGGTCAGACTATCTACTGGGGAAGACCAACTAGAATAGCAGCAGATATGTCTACAGAAACACTACAAGCTAGAAGAAACTGTTCTCCAATCTTCAAAGTTCTCAAAGATAAGTAATTCCAACCCAGAATTTTCTATCCAGCTAAGCTAAGCTTCATCAATGAGGGAGAATTAAAATCCTTCCCAGACTTCCAGTCCTGAAGAGATTATGCTGCTTTTAGACCAGCTCTGCAAGGGACACTTAAGAAGGTATTAAGCAAAGAAGAAATGTAAAAAAGAATGACCATGCACTTTGTAGGAGAACAGAAAAACAAAGAATCAACAGAGAATACTTCGTGACAGCAAACTTAAAAACACACACATACATCAAACCAAAAGTTAAAAGAAAACAAAACAAAAAAAGAAACAAGCAAAAAAACTATACAAGAGCCTCATGAAAGGGATAATCTGTCACATTTCAATAGTCAGCCTGAATATGAATGAACTAAATGCACCACTGAAAAGACACAGAATGGCAAACTGGATAAAAAAACAAAAGTCAACAATATACTACCTACATGAAATACATCTCACTACAACCACAGACTAAAAGTTAAAGAATGGAAAACAAACTTTCAGATGAATGGAAAACAAAAGAAGGCAGGAGTGGCAACTTTAATATCAGACAAAATGACCTTCAAGCTATCAAAAATTTAAAAAGATACAGAAGGACACTACATAATGATAAAAGGTTCAATCCATCAACAAGAAATATCCATCCTAAATATATATGCATCCAACATAGGAGCACTAGGATTTATAAAGCAACTACTAAGTAAACTAAAAAAGGATATTGACTCTAACACTATCATAACTGGGGACTTAAATACCCCACTAATAACCCTAGGTAGATCATCAAGGCAAAAAAATCAGTAAAACGATCTAGAACCATAACTTGATACTTAACCAAATGGACTTAATAGATACCTACAGAACACTACATTCAACAACCAAGGAATATGCATTCTACTCATCACCACATGGAACATACTCCAAGATCGACCACATCCTCAGTCATAAATCAAGCATAAAAAATGTTGTAAGATTGAAATACTACCATGCACCTTCTCAGATCACAGTGGGATAAAAATAAATATCACCACCAACAAGATCCACCCAAAGCACACAAAGACATGGACACTAAAAGCACGATGCTGAATAACCCCTGGGTCAACAAGAAATCAAAATAGAAATTAAAAGATTCTTGGAAACAAATGAAAACAAAGACTTATCTTACCAAAACTTCTGGGATGCCATGAAAGCAGTTCTAAAAGGAGAATTTAGATCTCTACAAACACGCATCAAGAAAATAGAAAGATCACAAATCAACAGCCTAAAAATATCACCTAAGGGAACTGGAAAGGCAAGACCACCAAAACCCTAACTTCAGCAGAAGAATCCAGATCACCAAAGTAAAAGCTCAAATATAGGACATAGAATACTAAAATATAATATTAAAGAATCAACAAAACAGAAAGCTGGTTCTTTGAAAGGATAAACAAGATTGAAGAACCCCCAGCCAGATTGATCAAGAAAAAGAGACAAAAATCCCAAATAGACACAACCAGAAATGCAAAAGATCAAGTCACAACAGATCCCAAAGAAATACAAAAGATTACCAGAGATTACTATGCATACCTTTATGAAAACAAACTCAAGAACCTGAGTTCTGATATCACACAACCTCGCAGGGTTGAAACAAGAAAAAACAGAGACCCTAAATAGATCAATAACAACTGAGAAATTGACTCTATTATAAAGAAACTATCTACCAAAAAAACCCTGGATGAAACGGCTCTCCAGCAGAATTCTACAAAACATAAAAGAAGGAGCTGATACCAGTCCAACTGAAAGCATTCCAGGCAATCAAGAAAGATAGAACTCTCCCCAACTCATTTTATGAAGCTACTATCACACTGATACTCAAACCAGGCAAAAACTCAACAATGAAAGAGAATTACAGGTCAATATCCCTGACGAACATGATGCAAAAATTCTCAACAAGATTCTAGCAAATCAGATCCAACAACGCATCTCAAAAATTATCCACCATGACCAAGTAGGCTTCATCTCTGAGATGCAGGGCTGGTTTAACATCCGCAAGACCATAAATGTAATTAAATACATCAACAGATATAAAAACAAGAACCATGTGTTTTAGACACAGAAAAGGCTTTCAACAAAATCCAGCATCCATTCTTCATAAAAACTCTGGAACATCTAGGTATAGAGGGAACATATCTCAAAATAGTAAAAGCCATCTACAATAAATCCAGTCAACATATTACTAAATGGACAGAAATTAGAAGCATTTCCCCTGAAAACCAGAACAAGACAAGGATGCCCACTCTAACCCCTCCTGCTCAACATAGTGTTGGAGATCCCAGCTAGAGCAATCAGACAAGAGAAGGACATCAGGGGTATCCAAATAAGAAAAAAGGAAGTTAAATTATTCCTCTTTGTGGACGATATGATCCTTTACCTGGAAAAACTAAGGGAATCTGTCAAAAACCTCCTTGCACTGATAAAGAACTTTGGCAAAGTGTCAGAGTTTAAAATCAATGTGCAAAAGACAGTCACATTTGTATACACCAAAAACAAACAGGCAGAGAACCAAATAAAAAGTTCAATCCCATTCATAATAGCCACACACAAAAATGAAATGCCTTGGCATTTTCCTGACCAGAGACGTGAAAGACCTTAACAACAAAAATTACAAAACACTGCTCAAAGAAATCAAGGTAGATGCAAATAAATGGAAAAATATTCTATGCTAATGGATTAGAAGAATCAACTCTTTAAAATGTCCATCCTACCAAAGGCCATCTTTAAATTCAATGTAAAACTTATTAAATTACCATCATCATTCTTCTCAGACCTGGAAACAACAATACAGAAATTCTTACAGAAATAAAAATGACCACAAATAGCAAAACAATCCTCAGCAAAAGAAACAAAGCAGGAGGTATCACACTTCCAGACTTTAAACTTTATTATAGTTATACTCTACAAAAAAATTAAAAATATATTAAAAATTGTCTGAATGTGGTGGCATGTGCTTGTAGTCCTAGCTGTTTAGGAGGCTGAGACAGGAAGATTCCTTGAGCCCAAGAGTTCAAGGCTTCAGTGAGCTATGGATCATGCCACTACACTTCAACCTGAGCAACAAAGCAAGACTACCTCAGGAGAAAAAATAAAAATAAAAATAATATATATATATATATATATTTCCTTTCCTTTGCCCATATACATATATAGGAATACTTGCATGCCTGTGTTTATTGCAGCACTATTTATAATAGCTAAATATGGAGTCATTCTAAATGAATGAATTTTTAAAATGTAGTATACATACATACACAATGGAATATTATTCAGCCATAAAAAAGAATGAAATTCTGTCATTTGCAGCAACATGGATGAAACTGGAGGTCATTATGTTAAGTGAAATAATCAGGCACAGAAAGACAAATATCACATATTCTCACTCGGAGGTAGAAAGTAGAATGATGGCTATCAGAGACTGGGGAGGAGTGGCAGGATAAAGAGAGGTCAATTAATGGGTACAGCAAACAGGTAGAAGGAATAAATTACAGTGTACGATAGCACAGTAGGGTTAGTATAGTTAACAATAATGTTTTATATTTTGAAATTGCAAGAAGAAAAGATTTGAAATGTTCCCAAAACAAAGAAATAATAAATGTTTGAAGTGATAGATATCCTAAATACCCTGATTTGATTATTACATTGTATACATATATCAAAATAGCACATGTACCCCTAGGTATGTAGAACTATTATTCATCAATTTAAAAAAAATTTAAAGATATATGGAATTTGAAAAGCCTAAAATATTAACTGCCTGTTTATAGGAAAAATACTGTGTTCTATGAGGGAGACCCCCCAAAAACTAGAATGTATTTATTAAAAAGTGTTCATTTATTCTTCCATGTTTAAACTTCAGTCACCTTCCAAGTACTCTCTGTTTGATGCAAGACACCTGTCAAGACACTTTTTTCACTGCTCAGAACAGTTTTTGAACTCCTCAATTTTTTTTTTTTTTTTTTTTTTTTTGAGTCGGAGTCTCACTCTGTCACCCAGACTGGAGTGCAGTGGCCGCTCCCGGCCACCGCAGCCTCGACCTGCTGGGCTCCGGCGATCCTTCCGCCTCAGCCTTCCGAGTAGCCGGAAT
>CAUYQG010125812.1:0-16334 GCA_963574415.1 Tarsius wallacei | reverse complement strand
ATATATATATATGGGTAGACGTGTGTGGGTGCACATATGTGATTATACATACATGTATACACATGTAAATATGAAATTGAATTCATACTTTATTAAAAGTCTTCTGAAAAATAAAAATTCAGGTCAAGGTGGTTTTATTAGCAAGTTACAACAAACATTTAGCGAATAAATAACACCAATTTTATATCATCTCTGCCAGAAGATAGGAGGGAACACTTTAAAATAAATTTTACCAGACCAACATCACCCTAATACTAAAAGCAGAGAAAGTATTACAAGAAAAAAAAACTACAGACTGTGTTTGGTGACTCACGCCTGTAATTCCAACATTTGGAAGGTTGGGCCAGAGAACAGTTTGAGTCCAGGAGTTCAAGACCAGCCTGGAAAACGCAGGAAAAACCTCATCTCCACAAAGAAGTCAAACAAAATAGCTGGGCATGGTGGTATGTATCTATAGTTCCAGCTACTTAGGAGGTTGAGGCAGAAGGACCCACTTGAACCCAGGAGGCGGAGGCTGCAGTGAGGTGTGATCATGCCACTGCACTTCAGCCTAGGCGGCACAATGACACTCTGACTTAAAAGAAAAAAGAGAAGAAAAAACCCTGTGGACTAATATTCTATAGTATAACTTATTTTACTAGACCAGCACTGCCCTAATACTAAAAGCAGAAAAAGATATTACAAGAAAACTATAGACCAACATTCCTCATGGTTATAGTCAACAAAATATTCAAAATACTCAACAAAATACCAGCTAATTAAATCCAACAATATATTAAACATTAAATCTTTTCCTGACTATACAGACAGAAATAGAGAAAGCAGGTACAACAGGCAAAAGAAGAAACAGTCCAATTAACAACTTGTGACTTCTATGCCATCTGTAACAAGGGGAGGGATTTCAGTATAGGTTTCAAAAATGCCTGGAGGCTGGTTTCTAAAAATTCACCTCTATTTAGCATTAACCATTTTTTTTCCTACAAAAGGTTATCTGCTTCCTACAAAGGAGAAAGGAACCCAGAAAATAAAACAAAAAGAACTGGGGTGGTCTCCTGTTGTGTGATGGAAGGGCCAGTGTTACACTATTATACTCATTTAATAACTTATAGTGGATATTCCGTAGCAATAAAGGAAGTGTCGTTTTACTTTGCCACACAGAAGTCTTTGCCACACAGAAGAACTCTACCTGAGAAACTAAAAATTTCAATCCTGGTATCCCCAAAGGACAACTTGAGCCTGATTTAGGTACTCTAGATGATTTCCTGTTAGCAAGAAGCTATTCTCCACTAACTTCTAGGCAGACTGCACAATAGTTTAAGCATCGAATTGGCTATTTCAGTAAACTTCAGTGTCACTTGCCCATATATTTTAAGCTAATTATTTACTGTTTTCTAAATTAACATTTAAAAAATGCAACTTGCTCATTCAACCTTTTTTTCCTAAAATACAGAAGTTTTCAATGCTGAGTTTTGCTGACAAAGCACTTCCTCAGGATTAAAGATGCTTCCCCCATAGGCAATTTGCAGATGATATCTACACAGTAAAATTATTCAAACTTCAAACCAGTATTGAAACCAGTTAGAAACCAGCTAATCGTTTCTTAATCTCAGATTTAGAGATGAATGTAAACTGTATTTTGTTGAAATGTGCAAATGTGTTTGATTCATGCCATTTGAAAAACTACCACTTTGAAGTCATTGTTTAATGGGACCAACTTATAAAGTTTGCAGCCTTAAAGAAATCTCCATGCTAAAGAATTTGTTCCAGTACAACTCAAAAACATGAAGTGATTGCCTGGATTTTGGAGTTAGTTTCCGTGTTAGGATGGAAAGGGAGATGACAGCTTTCCAAAGAAGGACTCAAGGCATACTACAATTGGCCATGATAGTGTTCTATGGCAAATTGCTGGGCAAGCCTCTGCTTAAAGGTCTATATGATGGAAGAACAAAGAGCCCCAAAATGAGGCTCTGATACTATTGGTAAATATAGGCGAGAATTAAGATTTTGTTAATTAAAATCCAAACAGAGCTTGTTTCAGGAATGAAGTTGTTTGAAGGGTGTGCATATTCCCAGGAATGAGTCACGGGATACAGGTTACCAAGCAAAGCTGGAAAAATGTAGTTGTCATTCTTAATCAATGTCATGATAAACACCAGGTAGGAATTAGAATGATTGGCTTGATTGCTTTGATTATAAAATAGCTTACTGCACCACCCCAAGGTATAAATTCTTCACCCACCAGATGGCACCTCGCATAAGTTCTAATAAACCAAAGTTTCTCCCTGCTGGACCTCCAGGCAACTTCTCTGGAATAGGTAAGGATTATGCACCACTCCTCTCAGAGTTGAGATGACTGCATCACAGAGGGACAACAGCAACGCTGAGCATCGTGGCCAGCCCCCAAGGTGACTCCAGGTTTGGGCTAAGTCTTTACTGTCAGGGCTCGGAAGCAGCCCAGGAGCTAACATTTCTCTTGACCTTCTGCCTTCCTGTCTCTAGCCCCTCACTCTCTCCTGAGCTGGCACAGAAACTAGAATCCCTCTTCCCCAGAGTGGAGGATAGAAAACAGAACCCCTCGTCCCCAAAGCCAACCATAAAACCTGAAAATATTACTCTAGTTTTCCTTCACCTTTCTGTGTAAAATCTGGCCATAAAGAAATGATCTGACCTGCCTCATTTGGATGTAGGTCATGATAGCCCTGTCCAGGGAAGGCTCTGCCTCACTCTGAGGGAAGGATTGTGCTCAGCAAGGCCAAGAGGGCTCTCAACAGGCCTTGCTGGTTTCCCCTCAGACTGCTGGCACTACCTGGTTTGCTTTTTGTCCAGTCACAGTTCTGCATGGCTGTTCATACTTCAAATGTACAAAAAAAAAGTTTCCCCTGTATCTCTGGTGTGAGGAACAAACTCACCTGTCCAAAACCAAAGGATGAAGCAAGACTTTAATAACAGTCTTGCAAGATCGAGTGTCTGGTGGGCAGCCACACCAAAGTTGTTACAGTTAGCATATTTGTGCCCTAGAACGCAACTCCTTCCCCTGTTTTCTCATAGGCTGGATATTCCAGAGGTTACATCACTTACCTGGACATCGCCTACATGGAACATATTGATCAGGTCACATATTTAGTTTATTTGCATGTCCTATTGCTGATTGGTTTAAAGATTTGCTACAAAATCCCTTCATTTACATGTCCTATTTGCTGATTGGTTTACAGGATTTCATTTTGATTGGTTCCCTCCAAAATTTGAACATAAAAGTCAGCCACAGTGAAAGTCCATGAAAAAGAGAACAAAGAAGAAGGAAGTGACTCTGCAAAGGCATTTAGACATGACTCAGGGTTCATTTTGAAAATAAATGGTCAGGCTTGTTGGCTCAGCCTGTAATCCCAGTACTTTGGGAGGCCAAGGTGACTGGATTGCCTGAGCCTGTGGGTTCAAGACCAGCCCGGGCAACTTGGAGAGACCTCATCTCTACAATAAATTAAAAAATTTGCTGAGTGTGGTAGTATGCAGCTGTAGTTCCAGCTACTTGGAAGGCGGAGGCAGAAGGGTTGAGCCCAGCAGATCAATGCTGGGGTGGCTGTGAGCATGCCACTGCACTACAGCCTAGGTGACAGAGTGAGACTCCAACTCAAAAAGAAAAAAAGAATTATATTGGCAGAAACACTGCCAGCATAGACACAGAGACAGAACAAAATGACAAGTACCCTTTGGACCTCCTAAGTTCTACTTCAGGAAGCAATCAGGCAAAGCTGTACACAAGCTGCTTCTAATGGAAAAGGAAGGATGATTCAGAGTAGAATCAATAGCCCAGAGGCCAGAGCCAGGAGCCGTGGAGTGTCATTGCTGGGCAGGAGTAGTCTGAGCCCTAATCAGGCAACTTCCACGTGCCCAACTGGACTTAAACATTCTGTGGTCTAGTGGCTTCTAGGGGCCTCCTGCCTTCCTCCTTTTTGATCCAGAGTGTCTGTACCAGTTGTCCTAAACCTGTCCCATCACTGCTGTTGAAAGTGGAGGAGACACAGGTGTTCAGATGAACTGTCCTGGAGAAGCTGCAATTAAAACACTACACCCGGGCAACCCCCTAGAGTCCCCTCCCACTGTGGGAGTTTTTCTGTTCTCAATAAATTCTGCTTTCTCAAAAGAAAATAAAACAAAAAAACACTACACCCAGGCACCTCATCCACACCTGATCCCAATTTAGATGACCAGACTCTGGCCTTCGAGAAGATAATATAATGGGTTGAGACTCTTGGGGACTTTGAATGAGTGTATCTTACACTTGGGAGATATGTGAGTCACTGGAGACCATAGGACTGGCTGGGGTAGCCAACCCCAAGATGGCCCCAAAGACTCCCACCTCTTGGTATTCAAGCCCTGGGGCAGTTTCCTGCCACATACAAGAGAGCTGATCTCTGTAACCAATGGGCTCTTTTGGAAATGATGGTGTGTGACTTCAGAGCTTAGGTCATGAGAGGTGTTGCATCTTCCTTCCACCCTCCCTTGTTTTGGGAGAATTCAACACCCACATCTCAAGGACACCCGACAACCCTACAGAAGTGGTGAGGCCTCTTGCCAGCAGTCCTATATGGGAGCTGTTTCGGTCAGCCTTCAAGTGACAACTTTACTGAAATCTCTCCAGAAGCCCAAGCCAGAACCACCCACCTAAGCTCCTGCCAGACTCCTGGCTCACAGAAACTATGTGAGATAGTAAGCTTCAAGTAACAGATTAACTTGTGCATGCTCCCAAAAGACCCCAATTCCTGGGGAGTCAGAGGGTTCTGATGTCTGTACTGAGGGGCAGATCAGCCACACCTTGTCACAGTAACTTTACAGAGTCCCTTTTTAATGGTTTCATCAGCCTCTGCCTCTAAGACCCTCTCTCCACAGGGGACTCAGGGAAGGATTTTAAGATGTCAGATACCCAACTGCACAGTATTGTATCTTCACTTTCTGGCAGGTAAAATTAAGTGGAAACAATAACACAGTAACGATACACCTGTTCCTCTCCCAAAGACGCTGGACACAAAACCCCCTTTGGGTGGTGGGGGGGGGGATGCATGAGAGCATCTCGCTGGGTGTATGAATGTTGTGGTTTTGAGTTGATATTTGTTGGATATTTGCTTTTCAGAAGGGTGCATCAATCCATTTCAAATGCAGATGAGGATATAATTTCCAAAGAAATTGTGTGGAGGGAGACAGAAATGTGTATGGAACAAAACAAACTTCACTTTTTTTCAGCATTCCATAGAATTGTTTTGAGGTTAGAAAACAAAGGGTTTCTAAACAAACAAACAAACAAAAAAACACAAAAGCTACGTGATGTTTTTCACCCCACCTCATGACCTGGAAATCCTAGTTCAGCCCTACCCAAGGGATTCAGTGAAAACTAGGCACCCCTCCCCATCCTCCTTGGCCACACCCCAGCCTCTCCCCATTCTCCTCACCAAAAGTGCACAAAACAAGAGCTCTTCTGTGAATAGGACATGGACCCGGGACAGGAGCAGGAACTGCCCACACCACCAGCTGAAATGCCCTCGGTGTGCCAAGTAAGTCCCTCCAAGGGGCACTGTGAGCACTAAATAAAATCAGTGCCAAAAATGGGTAAAGGGTAGTTGGCCAGGGATGTGTGGTGGCTCACACCTAATCCCAGCGCTTTGGGAGGCTGAGGTGGATCACTTGAGCCCAGACGTTGGAGACCATCCTGGGCAATGGATTGAGACCTCATCTCTTCAAAAAGATTTCAAAATTAGCTGGGCGTGGTGGTGCGCACCTGTCGTTCCAGCTACTTGGGAGGCTGAGGTGAGAGGGTCAGTTGAGCCCGGGAGGTCAAGGCTGCAGTGAGCTACACAAGCCTTGTGCACTCCAGCCTGGGCGACACAGTGAGATCCTGTCTCTGACAATCATACAGTGCAGAGAACACAGCGCCCACACCCACACTTAATCCACACTGGGGGAGGCAGGTGCTAGCACTTCCTCTTTACAGTTTACATGAAGTGGAGCATGCCCACGGCGCTCATCTTGGGCACGACGTGGGGCTGTGGGCCTCGGTGCCAGCTTTTAGGAGACACGCAGCCGGCCTGCGTGTGACACCCACGGTGCGGGGCCTCGTCTTCTGGGCGCGTGGTTGGAGGGGCCCCGCTGGGACACGGCCCCCGATACAGACGCCACCCTCCAGGCCTCCCTGCCGGGTGGGCTCAGACCTCCCCCAGCAGGCCTCGATCACGGGGAAGGAGACGCCAGGGCAGGATCAGGCTAGGGACAGGAGCAGGCCCGGGTCGAGCCGGCCCTAGCGCAGGGCGGCACCGCGCTCCTCCCACGGGCGCCCTCCACCTCGCACCCGGAGCCCCGCGCTCAGTACAAGCCCCGCCTCGGGACCCCCCCCTCCAGGTGGTCATTGCATCCGGCACCGGCCCAGGACCTCTGGCCACCCAGAGCGACCCGCACGTGGACCGGCACCACCAGGATGATCGGACCCCTGGGGGCGCGTGGGGAGGGCCGTCCTCCCTGGAGAGCGAAGCCCTCCTACTGCCCCTCCTCCCACTCCCTCCTCCCCTCTGCCCCCCTCTTCCATCCCCCACTTCAGTCCTCCCCTTCCCCTCCCCCGAGGGCGACCCTTCCTCCCCCTCCATCTCCTCCCCCTCTGCCCACTCCCCTCCCCGCCCACTCCCCTCCCCCTCCTCCCCCAGCAGTGGAGGCTGAGACTCCCTGCAGGGGGCGCTGCCGGCAGGAAGCGGAAAAGGGCCACGACCGCTTTAAATGACTCAGGAAGTGAAAGGAGCCCTGCGGGAGCGGAACTGGGTGGGCGGCGCGGGGGGCGACGGGAGGCGGGAAGCCAACGGGCGGCGGGAAGACTGAGCGCGCGAGGTCCTTGCTGCTGCGCCCGCGGCCCCGGCAGGCACGGAGGCGAGAGGGCGCAGGCCACCCTCCCCCATGGCCGCTTTCGCGGGCGCGACCGGCGGGAGCTGCGTGCAACGTGCGACAGGCACGTGCAACGCACCTGCGAGCCCGCCCGGCCGGAACAAGCGGGCCTACAGCCCTGTGGCTTCCGCTTCTGCCGCCGACACGCCGAGGCGCATGGGCGGCGTTTCCGCGGCCCCCACCCAGCCGCTCACGTCCACGGGAAGGGCGTGGCCTGCGACGAGGGCGGCAGAGGGGCTGACGGCGAGGCGGGGAGGTAGGCGACGAGGCCCGAGGACGGCGAGGCCCGGAGGACGGCGAGGCCGGGGAGGAAGGCGAAGAGGCACGAGGACCGCCAAGCCCGGGGGACGGCGAGGCCCGGGAGGCCGGCGGCGAGGCGGGGGAGGATGGCGAGGCCCAGGAGCGCGAGGCCCCGGACGAGAACAAGACAGAGAAGGACCGCGGGACGGGCAGAACGGCGAGGCGGAGGGAGACAGCCCCGCGAATGGAGTCCGAGACGGAGGGAGACCCGGAGGCCGAGAGCGAGTTCGACCCGGAATCCGAGAGGGCGGCGGAGCTCGTGGCCAGCGCAAGCGCCCGCCCTGAGTGGACAGGAGCTCCTACCGCCAGGGTTAGCGCCTACTTCTGCGTCCCGGCCTGGCCGTTGGCGCACACGGGGTCCTGCGCTGTCTGGCCGGACGAGGCCTTCAAGGAGCTGAGGGTGCGTGTGGGTCCCTGGGGGCCGGACGGGGGCACCCGGCCTCCCTGCGCCTCCAGCCGGTTCCCCGGAGGCCAGCCCGCCGGCAGAGGAGCGGGCATCCGAGAAAGTTGGGGCCCGACCCGGAGACGTCTGGGGGGCACTCCCGGGCGCTGACCCCCTCTGGCCTCTGCCTCCAGGCACAGGGGTCCCGCTGGTTTGAGCGGTCCCTCGCGTGCGCCCGCTCGCTTTGCGTTCTCGTGCTAGAAACTTGGCGTTTGGGGCACGGTGCGGTGGGGGCGAATGCTCTGGGCCCCGAGCCCTTCTCGCCTGGCACCTGGCTGGTCCCTGGCCCGGCGACTGGCAGGTGGCGGGCACTCAGTGAGTGCGGGGAGCGAACTGGCAGCGAGCCGCCCCTTGCCTGCGTGGAGGGAGGGAGGCGGAGGGGCGCTAGGGTGGCACGTGGATTCCCAAGCGTCCCGTGTTGGTGAAGGTTGTCGCCTCCTAGAGACTTCTGCCTCCCCAGGCTCCCTGCGGTTCCTGGCATTGAAGCACAAACGCTTGGATATACAGGGGCTTCTCCTTTTCAGGCATCCCCCTTTAAGTCCCCGCTCTGTGTTGTGAAACGCACCGAGGCCTGACTGTCATCACGAAGCAAACCCGCGTGGCCTCCACCCACACTAAGAAGTGGAACGTTTGATTTGTTTCCAGGTTCTGGTGTTTCTGGCTGTCGAAGCAGAGTTGGTATGGACATTCTTGGCCTTGTCTCCCACGTGTGTTCACGTGCCTTTAAATGGACTGCAAACGCAGCAGGAGGGAGGTTGCCACCATAGGCCGTGTGTATCTGCCAACTGTTTTGGCATCACCGTGAAGAGTAGATGAGAGTCCCTGCTGCTCAGTCTTCATCAGCACTCACTGGCATGGTATTTTCAGTTCTCGGTCCTATGGATGTGTAATGGCATCTCATTGTGGTTTCAGTTTGCATTCCTGATTTCTAATGACTTGGAGTATCTTGTGTTTTCTCTTGGTGAAGTACCCAGCTGATCTTTTGCTTATTTTCTATTCAGTTGTCTTTCTTTTTTTCATTCTTTTGTAGGAGTTTTAATATATTTGTTTCTGACTTCTTTGTTCTTCATATGGATTATGTCTTCCACTTGTGGCTTTTCTCTTTTTTAATTGTGCCTTGGGTCCAGGCATGGTGGCTCACGCTTGTAATCCCAGCATTTTGGGAGGCCAAGGTGAGAGGCAGGAGGATAGATTGAGGCCAGGACTCTGAGACCAGCCTGGGACACCTAGTGAGACCCTGTCTCTACCAAAAAATGAAAACATTAGCTAGGTGTGGTGGTGTGTGCCCATAGTCCCAGCTACTGGGGAGGCTGAGGCAGAAGGATTGCCTAGCCCAGGAGGTCAAGGCTGCAGTGAACTGTGACCACATCACTTGCACTCCCGCCACATGCTGTCTCTAAAAAAAAAAAACAAATTATGCCCTGAATGGAAGTTCTTTAATGAGGTAAAATCTATCAGTAACTTGCTTTTTGACTGGTGCTTTTTGTGCTTATTCCACTTAGTATTGCTCTTTCTGTAGTGGAAGTGGGGACACAGGCTTCCTTTCTCCACCTGCAGGGAGCCGTTGCTCAGCTGCAGTTGTCACGAGCCTGTCCTTGGCACGCACAGATCTGCTTTTCTTCTGTCAGTGCCAGGTGCCTGCAGGTGTGAGTGTGGGTCTCGTGCTTCTGGGCTGTGCTGTTCACCTGCGAGTGTCTCCTCAGTGACCACAGCTTTGTAGCACGCCTTACATCTGGTAGGGCAGGTCTGTGAGTGCCTTGGCCTGTCTCTGCTTTACGTTTCTTAGACTCCTGTCTCGACCTCCTGAGCTTCAGGAGGGTTTGTTTTGTTTCTTCCATAGTCTGTTGACTGCATAAACCCATGTCAGGAGAGTTAATGCCATTACAACACAGATCTGTTTGAGTGTTTTTTATTTTGAGGTTTATTCCTAGATGCTTCATAACTTTATAGTATTATAAAAAAAGTCTTCAAGTCTTGTTTCTAAATTGTATATAGAACTGTGGTTAACTTTATACATTTTTGTAACAACTATCTGCCACATTCTTACATGTCCTAGTAATTTATCTGTAGAGTCAGTCTGCTTACATGCTTCCATGTTCTTTCCATGTTCTTTCCAGTCCTTATCCTGTTAGTTGCTTTTTCTTGTCTTAGTGCTGTGGCTAGGACCTCCAGGACAATGTTGAATAGATGTGACAGTGGTTATTTTGGCCTTGATCCTAAGCTAGTGATAAGCGTGCACACGCACGCACTCTCTGTATATATATATATAATTTTATTTTTTTCTTAAAGCAGGATTTTTTTATGATTATGCTCCTGTGTAATCTTTATTATGACCCAATAACTACAAATATATATATACATATGTGTGTGTGTGTGCATATATATATATATATAAAACCCTTGGGAAAAAACATTGCTAAGATATCAGTTCATAAGTTATTCAGTGATATATAATCATCATCATATCCCTACAATCTTGAATAAGATGGCATATGTTAACAGAAGTGGCAGGAAAATATTTCATTTTATGCCCAAAAGTCTTTAACACATTATAAAATTTCTCGGATGGGCACAATGGCTCAAACCTGTAATCCCTGCACCTTGGGAGGCTAAGATGAGAGGATTGCCTGAGCCCACGTGTTCAATACCAGCCTAGGCAACTTAATGAGACCCCCATCACTACAATAAAATAAATTAGCCAGGCATGGTAACACACACCTGTAGTTCCAGCTACTTGGAAGGCTGAGGGAGACGGATATCCTGAGCCCAGCAGGTCAATGCTGGGGTGGCCATGAGCATAAAGCAGGATTTATTAAGAGGACAGAAAAGCTCCTACAGTGAGAGGGGACCATATATATTTTTTTAAGAGGCAGAATCTCACTCTGTCACCCAGGTTGGAGTTCAGTAGCATACTCATAGCTCCCTGCTACCTGGGACTCCTGGGCTCCTGCCTTAGCCTCCTAAGTAACTGGGACTACAGGTATGAGCACCAGCCTGACTAATTTTTTTATTATTTTTATTTTTTATTTTTTGTAGAGATGAGGTCTTGCTATGTTTTCCAGGCTGGTCTTGAACTCCTAGGCTCAAGTGATCCTCCTACCTTGGTCTTCCAAAACACTGGGACTATTGGTGTGAGCTACTGCACCTGGGCCCCAGTTTTTTTTTTAATAGTTAATGTTTTACCTCATTAATAACATTCTAGCCCTAATTTGCTAAGTTTTCCTTAATTTTTGAATGGATACTGAATATCAGATGGTTTTTCTGCATCTGTTGAGATGTTCATGTCATTTTACTTTCACTGTGTTATTATGATGAATTACATAATTTTGTTTACTTTTTTTTTTAGATAGAGTCTGGCTCTGTCAACCAGGCTAGAGTTCAGTGACGTGCCCTCGTGCACTGCAGACTTGAACTGAACTCCCACCTCAGCCTCCTGAGTAGCTGGGACTACAGGCGCTACCACTATGCCTTGCTAATTTTTTATTCTCTCTTTCTCTCTCTCTCTCTCTGTCTCTGTCTCTCTGTCATATCTGCAAATGCTCCATTATACATCATCCATTAAATTCTTAATTTAAGATATCATGTTTTCAACTCTAGTATGTCTGTGTGGTCATTTTTTTCGACATTCATTTCTTGCTCTTGATTAAATGTTACATTCTCCTGGTTCTTGTCATGTCTCATAATGTTACATTTTATGCCATTTTGCACATAAAGACTGGGATGAAGTGAGGCTAAGTAACCTGCTGTGGCAGATTTGGGATTTTAATCCTGGCACAGTGTCTCTAGTGTTGTGCTCTGCAGCCGTGCAGACCTATATTGTAGGCACTTGCCATCCGTGACTTTGGGGCACTTGTAATGTGGCTAAATTGAATTAGGCTGTCATTGTGAAATGCGCACTGGATGTTGGCAACCTGGCATGAAGAAAATGTATACAGTGTCTCATGTTGAGATTACATGTTGTAATTATAATAGTTTGGTTATACCAAGTTAAGTAAAATGCATCAAAATTAATTTAACTTTGTATTGTGGCTACTAGAAAATGTAAAACGATGTACATGCTTGCACTGGGGACTTGCTTTACACTTTTTATTGGACTGTACTGCTCTGTATCATCACACCGCAGTAATAATCATTGCATATGGCCAGGTGCAGTGGCTCGAACTTGTCATCGCAGAACTTTGGACGGTGGAGGCGAGAGGATTGCCTGAGCCCAGGGGTTCGCTACCAGCCCAGGCAACTTGGTGAGACCTTGTCTCTACAATTAAAAAAAAAAATTAGCCGGGCAAGGTAATGTGCACCTGTAGTTCCAGCTACTTGGAAGACTGAGGCAGAAGGATCACCTGAGCCCAGCAGGTCAAGGCTGTGGTGGCCATGAGCATGCCCCTGCACTCCAGTCTGGGCAACAGAGTGAGATTCTAACTAAAAAAAAAATAGCATGTGGCATTTTTTAGCACCTTGGTGAGTGTCACATAATACTTTGCAAACACTTTCAGCTAAACCTCAGAATAGCCCTGTCTATTATACCTATGTTATAGAAGAGGAAGAAGGTCTGAGAGATTTGGTAATCTGCCTGAGGTTAATCAACTAGGTAATGACAGATCCAAAATGTGACACCATATATTTTTGACTCAAAAACCTGTGGGATTTTTCTTTTCCTTTGGAGACAGAGTCTCAATATTTTGCCTAGGCTGGTCTTGAACTCTGGGCTCAAGCGGTCCTCCCAAGTACCTGGGAGAGCCGTGGGCAGTATAGGCTCTTCAGACAGCAGGGAGAGCATTGGGGACCTTGGTAACATCGCTTGTCTTCTGGTATAGTTAGGGTTCCAGAAGCAGAGAATATCATGACAGAGGAAAATTGGGGTAGCCTTGATCACCTTTCCTAGCTCAGGGTGGGAGGCCCCTGATGGGTGCTTTTCTTTTAGTTAGTTATGAAAAGTTTTAGTTAGTTATGAAAAGTCACTGAAAGCTTTTTCTACCAGGTTTCTCTGGTCTGGGGCAACAGCTGTTCTGTTTCTGCTGTACTCCTACACTCATGACCCACAGGGCGGTGGGGAGAGAATGGCCCAGGTCACCCTGGAGGGCCTGTGCATGGTACTGTTAGGGGTGCAGTGTTGTGGGGTCCTCCAGGAGTGCTTGCCATGCTTCCGATGGGGGACTGGCGGGGGTGAGAGTGGATGGACCTGCAGGAGGAACCCGTGTAGCCTCAGGATTGCACCACGGCATCAGCAGCTGGAGGATTTGTAAGGACCTATTGTGGTCCTGGCTGTGCACACACCCCTCTTTCCCTCTTCTCTGGCTCACCTGGGATCATTTCCCACTATCCTGTGTTGCTTTCAAGCTCCCTAATCTCCTTCATGTGTGTGCTATGCATGCTTGGAGCTGCTTGAAGAAGGGTGAACGTGATTGACTACCAGGTCAGGAAGGGGAGCGGAAATGGACTACTTAAGTAGATATAATTTCTGCAACACACAGGTGGGAATGAGAAGGGCAGTGCTAGCCAGGTTGGAGGCAGGAGCGGGCTCCCAGCCTGTTTCCTCAAGTCACACAGAAACTTCTTGAGACTTCCAGTTTTGTTTCAGTAGGTTCGTGGTGCAGGGAGAAGTGGGACTGGGTTAAAGGGCTGCCACAGGCAGGGTGCTGGTGTAGCATCTACCTATTCTGAAGAAATCACCCTGAGCAGGACGAGTCAGTAAAGACATGGCTTCATTACCACTAATAATACCACTTACGGGAGGGATTGATGGTGGCCAGTTGGTACAGAGCTCCCCATACCCCAATAGACATAGAGATTCTGAACTCCCAGCGTGGGAAAGGGAGAAAGACACAGCAACTGCGTTATGTGCAAAGAAGCAGGACCAAGGATGTTTATTTACTCTTGGTAACTACCTTGAGTATGCGGTGGGCATGACTGCAAGGGCATCTTGGCCTGGAGCCTTCCTCCTGTCAGCAGGGGAGGGGAGTGAGACATGTGACCTGCATTTGCCCAACAAGGACCTGGGTGGGCTGATGTGGAGCAGAGAAGAACAGCTCCAAGTGTTAAGTGGAGATAGTGGCAGGGGGTGCGAGGTGAAGAGGGGCTTTTCGTGGATGTGGGAGAACAGCCCTGCATCCAGACACCAATGGAGGGGCAGGTGTGGTGGCTTCTGACTTTCCATCACAATGTGTGGCCTGCCATTTTGTGCGAAGCCCTGAGCTGAGACATCATAATGTCTCTTTCAGGTAGGAAGTCAAGGGACTTACCATCTGGTGGAGAAAAGAACACTTGACCCCAGAGTTTGGAGCCTGGTGACCACCTAAATCCTAGCATCATTAGGGGAGGGGGAGGAAGGCGACATTTGATGGGCAGATGTGGGAGAAGGATGTTGTGGTCAGAAGGCAGATTGTGCCCTCGAGCTATTTGGGTTCAGAATCCACTGCTGACTGTGTGTGAATTCAGGCAGACATCTTACTCCCTACTTTCATTTCTTCACCTGTGAATTGGGTCTAATAATACCACCACCTCATGGCATCCTCATGGTGATTGACTGAAGAATACACATCTAGTGCTTACAGTAAAAAGTACCTGAGAAAGGCAGCAGTGACAGTGAGGAGAAGATGGGCTCAGATTGAGGCTAGATGCTTGGATGATAGAAAGTATCCAGGTGGAGGTGTGTGCCTGCCAAGAGTATGGTGGGATGGGCTTCCTGGAAAGAAAGTTCAGGCTGAGAAGTCACCCTCTTGGAGGGAGTGGTTGGATTTCAAAGACAGGCAAAGCTGCTCAGGAAGAGGGTGTAGAGTTGCACTTCTCATTGCCCCAGAGGGCCACAACCCAGTTGGGCTTGAGGTTGGTGCTCTTGCCATCTGTGCAGCGAGGCCAGGCACGCCTTGGCTTTGACCCGTGGATGCAGTGTTGGTGCAGGTTTCTGTAGGTGTCCTTGACCAAGTTAAGGAAGTTCTCCTTTCCTCGTGTGCTGAGAGTTTGTGTCATTAATGGGGTTGGATTTTGTCAAAGGCCCTTCCTGTCTCCTGATTGACTGGGGCATTTTTCTCCTTTCGCCTGTTGATGTGGATGGATTGTAGGCTGAATTCAGATGTTGAACCAGCCTTGCGCACCTGGCATATGTCCACACTTTTGTCATGGCATCTGGCTTCTTATATACTAATGGGCTTGGTCTGCTAATACTTTGTTGAGCGTTTAACTTTTTCTTTCCTTTTTTTTTAGATGAGGTCTCACTCCATCCTCCAGGCTGGAGTACAGTGGCACAATCCCAGTTCACTGTGGTCCTAACTTCTGGGCTCAAGTGATCCTCCCACCTCAGCCTCCCAAGTAGCTGGGACTTCAAGCATGCACCATGATGCCTGGCTGATTTTTGTAATTTTTTTTTTTTTTTTTAGAGATGAGGTTTCACTGTGTTGTCCAGGCTGGTCTCAAATTCCTGTTGCAAGCAGTTTTTCCACATCAGCCTCCCATAGTGCTGAGATTACAGGCATGAACCACCACACATGGCCTAACATGTTCTTTTTAAAAAAATGTTGCACACTATTATAGGAAATTTGGGCAGAAAAGTAAAAAAGAAAAGCACTTGCAATTTCACCACTTACAAATAACTGCTGTCCAACTGTGGTATTTTTTATAGTCTTTTATTATAGAAATAATAGCAGTGACAGCAGCAATAGTAAGTGCCCTTGTGATGCTTTGTAGAGCGGGTGCTTGTGTCACTCCGGATAATGGAGGCTGAATCCTGTGGTGCTCTGTTAGGATGGGACAGGGGAAGGAGACAGGGCAGGTGCCACCCACGAGATGGTTAGGGAGGAGTGCAGCCATTCCCCTCAGTCAGCACCCTGTTGTAAAACCTGAGCACGGCAGGCTTCTCAGCCTAACTGGGTCAGGGGGGTGTTGGTAACGGAGGCAGCTCAGAGCTGTGTCAGCTCTGTTCCTAGGCTGTGGATTATTTTCCAAGCCTGGGATGGGCCGTTGTGTTCACAGATAGTGGCTGTTCCACCCCTACACAAAAGACACAGGAAATGGGAGCCTGTCCCATCCCTCAAAGAGCCCCCTCGGTGGCCCCACTGGATCCTGGCAGGGGCATGGAAAGCGCTCGCTTGGAGGGCAGGGCCTGAGTAGGTGCTGGAGGCCAAACAAGCCTTGACCTTGAGCCTCTTGACTCGAAGGTGTCCACCATCCTGGCAAGCTCCGAGGGCCCTGTGCTGTGGGCGAGGACAGTTTGCAGCAGCTGGAGATGTTCCGTTTCCTGCCTTTTTGTTTTCCTCTTTTAGAAGAGTATCATTCGGATGAGGAAGGGGGAGGTGAGAGTGAACTTTTGGCCTCTCAGGGGTGGCCTTTGCAGTCTTCATACTGTTCTGTGCAGCACAATGCTTTGCATTATTTTTGGAGCAGCCTCTTGAAGGCTTGTAGGACATCTGGCTAATAGAACAAGCGTTTAAGAGTGCTTCAGTCAGTGTGGGCTTGGATGCTTCTTTTGAGTAACTTCCTGCTCCTGACTCTGATCAATTTTTCTCAGTTCATCTCAGCAGTACTTTTCTGGAACACATTTTTCTTAAGCCATGGCACTTTCTAGTTGGTATGTGTATTGTTTTATAATCTGCCTCTGATCGAAAAGTAAATAAAACCTTGGTTTTCTACAGGCCAGCTAGCTCGGAACAAATGGCTTCCAGCCCATGTCAAGTACAAGAGT
>CAUYQG010125807.1:0-40461 GCA_963574415.1 Tarsius wallacei | reverse complement strand
GGGCAAGCGAGACCTCATCTCTACAATAAATCAAAAAATCAGCCGGGTGTGGTAGCGCGCGCCTGTAGTTCCAGCTACTTGGAAGGCTGAGGCGGAAGGATCACCGGAGCCCAGCAGGTCGAGGCTGCGGTGGCCGGGAGCGGCCACTGCACTCTCCAGTCTGGGCAACGGAGTGAGACTCCAACTCAAAAAAAAAAAACAAAAAAACATAAGACAGTTGAAAGAATTCATTAGCAGCAGATGTGCACTATGAGAAATAGTCAAGAAAGTATTCCAGAAAGAAGTAAAATGGCACCTCAGGGAAGTCTGGATCCACACAAAGGAAAGGAAGTGCACTGGGAATAGGAACTAAGTTAATAAATATGCAAGTTTTTTCTTATTTTTAAGATCTCTACGGAACACAATTAACTGCTTAAGCCAAAATACTTAAAACAATGTACCATGGGGTTTATTTTATGCATATTTACTTACATATAAACATAAATATATACACAGTTACATATAAAATGTATGACAATGACACAAAAGCTGGAAGGAAGAAAACTCTATTTTGTAAGGTCCTAATGTTTTACATGAAGTACTATAATATAACTTGATAGTGATGCTAGACTGGGTAAGTTAAAGATAGGTGTATACTGCAAACCCTAAAGCAATCACTAATATGTCAACAACAATAAAAAGAGTTATAGCTAATAAGTCATCATCGAGATAAAATGAGGTCATGACAGTTATCCGAAAAACCCCCAAACAAGAAAAAAAAAAAAAAGAGAGAGAAAAAAGAGAACAAAGAACTGTACCAGGATGATTAGACATAAACTTAACCAAGTCAACAATCACATAAACTGCAAAATTTTAAGTACCTCAATTAAAAGGCAGGTACTGTCAAAGTGCATGAAAGAGATTTAACTATAAAATGTTTATGAGAAATAAACTTTAAATCCAAAAGGAAAACTAGATTAAAATTAAAGGAATGGAAAAAATATATACTGCACTAATACTAGTCCAAAAAAGCTAGATGGCTTTATAAATATAAGAAAAAGCAAATTTCAGAGCAAAACTTATCACCAGCAATACAGAAGGTGATTTTATAGTGATCGAAGCACAAATTCATCCAGAGGCTATGACAAGCCTAAATTTTTATGCATGTAACAACAGAGCTTCAAAATACAGGAAATAAAAACACGAACACTACTAATTTGACTTAATTAGCATTTATAGAATATTTTACCTATCAACTGCACAATACATTCTTTCAAATGCATATGAAACATTTGCCAGGAAAGACTATAATCTGGGTCATAAAACAAGTGTTACGGACTCAAGTCAGAGAACATTCTTGGACCACACAAGCAGTTAGTGGAGCATTCATCAGTGTTTTGTTCTCTGTTGCCTTATGTGTGTTTGGATTTTTCTTTGACTTATTTGACTCTGGACTTCTTTTCCTGCCTTGACAATAACAGCTATCTGGTAGGGAAGGGGTTTCAACTCCCCCTTCCACAAAACTTCAAGAATAAACACTTTCTTTATGATCAGTCAACTTAAGCAATATAGCATGATAAGCGAAATTCTTAATATAAGACATTTGGACTTTGGATATCTTGGAAAATAAAATGTCGTATCTTTTCTACACATGTAGAATATGGAAATATGTAGAGTAACTCTTGAATATTTAGCAGAGTACTGATTGGCATACGTGCGTATGTGTGAAGAAACTACCAGAGATCACAGAAAGAACGCTTTAAAAAATAAAGTGGAGCTATAAACCAAAAAAACAAAAAAAGACCAAACAAACAAACAAACAAACAAACGAGAGGGATCAATACTTGGCATTCACCAAGGGCCGAGAACAGTACTGGTTCTCATTAGCTAAACTAGACAACCTCACAATTCATAGAGTATTAAGTAACAACTCTGTAAAAGTTTTAAGCACCTCAATTAAAAGGCAGATATTGTCAAAGTGCATGAAAGAGATTTAACTATAAAATGTTTATAAGAAATAAACTTTAAATCCAAAAATAAAACTAGATTAAAATTAAAGGGATGGAAAAAATATATACTGCATTAATACTAGTCAAAAAAAAGTTAGAATGGCTATATAACTATAAGAAAAAGCAGATTTCAGAACAAAAATTATTACCAAATTCTACACACATTAAGTATGTAGAAAAGATGAAAAAAAACTATGGAAGTACCTCTACTCCAGAAGCGGATGCAATCACATTTCTTCTCTATTTTCTCAGCTTTCTTATTTGTTATTTGATGTTTGTAAAAATACCTCTTTCTGACATGATCCATGCCTTAGACTATGTCACTGTGGCAGTTTTGTTTCTAGCAAACCCAGAATTATGGATGACATTGCCATATTCTTATGGCTGTACCCAGATTTTGACCAAAGCCAAAAATAAAGATAAAAATAATGGAAATTAAATGCAGATTTTGTAGACTTTTACTTTAATTGTAGTATTATTCATCAAAGCTCTTTAATAAGTATGTGAAAAGTGAAAGCGGACATTTAAAGATTTAAAAAATGGTCATTTTACAGGAAATAATAAAACAGTTAAAAAGGAACTGTGACACTGAAGGGGACTAGCTACAACTTACATACTTTCAAAATTGCAATATATAGAACCTCTCAATGTTTGTTGTAAATTGCAACAGTGTCACTCCTGCAGATTTCATTTGTACCATCATATAACTATTTGTCATTCTTTTTGTGCCATTGCTAATAGAAGTATTTGCAGCCTCATTGTACTATTATGCAGTGTAAATAGAACTGGACTCTTCTCATTTTTCTCCTACTTGTTTCCTTCCTTATTAAAACTTGTGCCCACGGTTAAAATTTAAAAGGACACTATTATAAAAATCATAATTTACAATCTCTAAAACAATAAATGCCACAGCTATTAGAAAAACTGTTGCTATAGGCTGAGGCATAACACTGGATTAATAATTAATTCAGCAAACATTTAGTGAACACTACTCCTTGCTAGGCACTAGAGTTAACAAAGATGGTTGTGGATCCTGTCTACATGAAGTAGGGGCCAGTTCAATGAAGTCCTGCCATGATGGCTATATGCTCCCTTTTCTCTCTTACTTAAGAAGGCCATTTGGAATGTGCAAGCAAGTGAAAGTGCTGTCAATAAAAGAGTACTTTTAAATCTAATCCAATGTATAAAGAAAGTAATTAGCAAAACTTACTTCATTAATAGTAACACATTACATTGCGTGATTTGTCTGCTCAGTACGACTACCCACTCATACCCTCAATTTTCAACATTAAAATTCTCACAGGAATTACTATATTCCTATATGAACCTATACCCTGGCTTCCAGTGGGACAGCACATAATCCAGGCCAAGGGAATTGAAGACCCACCCACCCTTCCTTCCTTCCTCCTGCACTCCTTCGTTTTTTCCCTCCTTCCCTTCCTCTTCCTATTCCCTCCCGTCCCTACTTTGTTCTCTCTCACCCTTTTTTTTTTTTTTTCATTTTGGATCTCAGTGAGCAACAGGCAACTTTTCTCTTGTGGCAAAAAAAAGTTCAAGAGGTTTACCAGAGATTAAAAAATTTAGAGACAAATTTCCTAATTCAAGGACAAATGTGTTCATAAAGAAATCAAACCCCCTCAACTGAAAAGAAGCAGAATTGGAAGGCTGAGAGAGTCCTGACTGCCCTCACAAGAAAAGGAGAGATGTCCATGGCTCATCAGTGAAATCATAGGCTGGTTCATAGTTACCAGTACTCACCCCTGCCTGGGCCATTCCCACTCACTAGCAATATAATCAGTGGATTGGTTGTGCTTGCAAGTCTGCCATAGTAAATAAGATTGCCTTAGTAAATATGATTTTGATTTTCAAACAAAATGTACTAATAATGACAGTTCTTCAAGGGACTATTGGGTAAGTACTAACAAGGAAGCCTACATCTACCTTTCAGTGCCAATCATTTACACTGTACAGACACAGAGAAAAAATGTATAGAAAACACACCGCTCACAGATCAGCACAGAGATGCACCGTTATCATTATTACTAAACCTTACAACAATCCAGCAAGACAGGTACTTATTATTTCCATTTATTAGAGGAAGAACAGAAGGTTCAAAGAGGCAAAGTGACGTATCTAAGTCTCAGATAAGGCATGCAGGAGCAGGATACCAACCCAGGGGTGTCTAGCTGTAACGTCCTTACTCTTTTCACTCCAATGAAGTTGGATCAGAAAATAGTGCAAAACTAATTTGCATGATCTCATTTTTTTGAGAGCATCATTTTAGCAAAGGTGCACTAATTAAATAAGGATGAAATACTCCATTCTAACTACCATTTGTTGAGGCTCTGTTTGGCAAAAGACCAGAAATATCCTTTGAATACTAAATATTCAAAACAAGAGTCAGAAATTGCCTCTTTAACCTTTAACCAAGTCAGGCCAAGATTTCCCCGACAGGACTGACCTTCCTGCACTACCCCTCAAGCTTTCTCTTGCTCACTCACGTACATATGATCAGTTGCTTGCATGCAAACGGGGCAAGTTTGGGCAATGCCATTCACTGTACTTTCAGTTGAGTTCATTATTGTGGCATGGTGGGGAAATTGAGCTATGAATTTGAGAAATGGATTCTAGACTCATTTCTGACTCTTACTTTCTGGGACCCGGCATGAATTTTTCAATTATTCTAGCCCCCAGGTTCTTTATCCATAAAATGAAAACTTTGGAATGGTTTATCTCTAAGGTAACTTGCAGTTGCAAAATGTCATGGCTTAGTTTTAGGGTTAAAAATGGCCTTAGATTAATCAACTGATTTTGCTTTATTATAGGAATTTCAAAGATAAATCTTATTCTTCTGTGGACAGAAAGTTTCTTGAGAACAAGAACTTCTGGTACCTTCTTGCAGCACTAACAAGTATCTATCTTTTAATTGGTGTTCAGTTGCAATGTTTCATTAATAAGATAATGAATGAACACTATCTACTGAAGAAAAATAGGTAAGATTTCCAATGTAAAATTCAACAGAAATATGACCATAGTATCTCAGATGTTTTGACACATTCATTTCTTAATCTACTTCAAGAATAACAGAATTCTAGCTGACTGGTCAGCCTCCATTGAAACATGAAAAAAATCTATTTTTTAAAATATTTAACTTATGTCAGTAAGTGTATCCAATGAAAAGTAAAGCTTATTTTTCTAATTCATTAAATTTCTGGAACACACGTAAAGGACAACATCAAACCACTTGTATGTGCTTCTGAGAAACTCAAAACACAAAACAAACCAGGTCTCTGTTCCCTATTACAAACTTCTGTACTCTGAGTCACTTGTCTAAGTGTTAGAGTCACAATGAGTAAGCAAAGGTCTATGATGGAAGAGACGGTTTTACTCATTTTTAAATGCCTAGCACCTAACACAGCACTAAGTACATTGTAGTACTTATAAAACATGTGATGTGCCAACGAACCTATTAATAGATATCAAACTGCAGAACTGAGATTACATTGCTTTCAGAGTGTTTCATGATATATGTTACACAGTAAAGGGGTTGCTAACCTAATTTCGTATGACAACACTGCTAGCATAAGTGAGGATCATTCTGAACCTAATGAATTCAACCAAAATAATCTTAACCATAAATTAATAGCTTAAGGGCCAAGTAGTAAGCCTGAGAATGCAGTTACTGAAGTGGGCCAAACATCGCATTATATACCAGAAGGTTACTTGGTTGAAGAGGAACCATCAAACTGGAATAATGTTCTCAGCAAATTGAAGATCCTGTGTTGAATAACACAGTATCATACAAAATAGGTCCTGGTTGGAAATGGAAGCAAAAGTTAGAGATGATAGAAATGAAACTCTAAAGATAGAGGAATATCCATTTCTCATTTTGAGGTATATGCTGCATGGAAATGAAACTGCAGGGAGGGACTGTTGTCGATCTGAGCCATTCCAGAGAATGCCCTCTCCTGGACTAAGGGCTGATGGGAACGAGAAGGTTTGAGAAGGGAGGCATGGAGGACAGGTTACAGTGTCAAAATCACTAGTTCAGACAAGCATCAAGTTAAAATCATCCATTTCTTTATTCAGTCAACTATAGGTGCTTGGCACAGAACTGTGCATTGTAAAGAAATGCAATGTGAATAAGACACAGTTCTTGCCTTCCAGTAGTTTATAGTGAAATAATACCTCTACTTTTTAGGACTGAAATATAAGAACACTGTGGAATTGCTTATGGGCTTCAAATTTTTCATTAGTAAAGTCAAGATGCCATTCTCTGATCTACCTACTTCAGCAGTTTCAATATAAAATGGTAACATTCTTGTGAAGGTGCTTGGCAACCATAAAATATTATATGGAAATATTAGAATACTTCTTCTACTACCACTCTGATAACAGCAGCAGTAGTAAAGAATTAAGTAATAGTAGTGAATTAAGGCTGGACGTGGTGGCTTAGGCCTGTACTCCCAGCAATTCAGGAGGGCAAGGTGGGAGGCCCCCAGCAATTTGGGAGGCTGAGGTCAGGAGTTTGAGCCCAGTCTGGGCAATATGATGAGACTCCATTTCTAAAATAAAAAATAAATAATAAAATTACCCAGGCATGGTGGCGTACACCTGCAGTTCTAGCTACTTGGGAGACTGAGGTTGGAGGATTACTTGAGCCCAGGAGTTCAAGGCTGCAGTGAACTATGGTTGTGCCACTGTACTCCAGCCTGGATGACAGAGTGAAACCCCGTTTAAAAAAAATTAAAAATAAACTAAAATAGTAGTAGTAATTTGGATCAGGTTTCTAACAGGATGAAAACATTGATCTGTGTGTAACTAACAGCTGGTGACCACGACCAGGGGATGTACTGTCACAAAAACCTGTAATCCCTTCTGCTACTTTTGGCCTGTTTACAAAGAGATAGCTTTTTTAGCTTAAGTCTAAAGTTGCCCCTAGATACAGCCACATACTTCAACTTCATGTGATTTTCTCTCTAAACATCTCAGTTAGTATACTGGTGTCACCCTATGGTACAGTATATAATAGCTTTTTGCTCATCTCATTTTTCAATCATCTCTTGTGACACAGAGTTGGTACTCAAAGCCAAAGAACTACAAATTGGACTGAAATAAGAAACAACACATGAGCAACCATTTGCATATATTTCTGATAGAAAACATTACTTGAACAGTATTTTTCCACTGAATTTTGCAAATGAAAATGGTGACACTCTCTCTCCCTAAGTTCTAAGCATGTATTACTAGACATGTTTTAAAAATTCTGAAGCTTTGAGCACTGCCATAAAGTCAAATTAGAAGAAACAGAAAAGTCAAAATTCAAGACTTGAAAAAACAAGGGAATAAGGTAGCTTATTACTATGGTATAGTTATATACTATGAAGATGTGGCTTGGAAGATCTAACAATGCCTGAAGAGAAAAGAGATAGAAGAAATGAAAAAATGTCAAGAGGTAAAGTGAAAAACTGGGTTAAATTAAGGTCAACCTTCCCCTAGTGAAACCAGAAAGACCTCTTCAAAAAATAAAATTGAGTGTGGACACAATGGCTAATGCCTATAATTCCAGCAGTTTGTGAGGCTGAGGTGGGAGGATCACTTGAGCCCAGGAGTTTGAGACTAGTGTTGGCAACACAGCGAGATCTCATCTCTACAAAAAAATTTAAAAAATTAGCCAGGCATGGTGACGTGTGCCTGTAGTCCCAGCTTCTTGGGAGGCTAAAGCAGAAAGATCTCCTGAGCCCAGGAAGTCAAAGTTGTGGTGAGACATGATCGTATCATTGCATTGTAGCTTAGGTGACAGAGTGAGACCCTGACTCAAAAAGATGCTAGACCCTGATGAAAGAAGGGAAGAAAGAGAGAAAGAGGAAGGAAGGAAGGAGAAAGGGAGGAGGGAGGGAGGGAGGGAATGAAGGGAGAGAGGAAGGAAGGAAGGAAGGAAGGAAGGAAGGAAGGAAGGAAGGAGGAGAGAAAAGAAAAGAAGGATGGATTGAGGGTGGGCATGACATTTAGCCAAAGGCCTGCAAATGCTCAGCATTAGGTAGAAGAGCAGACAGGAATAGGTGCTCGAGGACTGCTGGAGAGCCTGGATGGATGCAAGCCCTACAGGTATCAGCCAGGAGTGGGACATTGGCATTGTCTGGGCCAGGAACATAGCAGGGTCAGGAGTCAGAAAAAGAGGCTTTGCCAACCTGTTGGTATTTGTGTTGACTAAACTTAAGTTTCACTCTGTGTCTGTTATGCTTGCCAACTTAGGGAGAATTCTTCCTGTTCTATTAAAAACAGAATAGTAAATATATGTCAACATTTTCTTCCTGTTGCAGCACAGACAGACCTGGGATGGATTCTCTGTTTTGCTACTTACCAGCTAGGTGACTTAGCTAAATTATTTTGTTTTTTGTGCCTCAGATTTCACCTCTCTTATGAGGATAACCCACTTAATAGAGTTGTGAGAATTAAATGAAATAATTGTGTCTATAAAATATCTACATATTAGATTCTTCACAACTATCATTTCTTCTTTCTTTTCACCTATATCCTCAAGGTACAAGGTCAGAACTAAAAATTAATAGCCAATATTTCTTGAGTGCCACATACTGTTCCAAATGCTCTACTTATAGTAACTACTTAATCTGCATGACAGCTCTATGGTGCAGATACTATTTTTATTTATAATTTCAGAGGAAGAAACTGAGGCACAGAGAAGTAAAAAGGCAACCTGCATAAGTTTTGACAGTTAGGTAATCTCAGAGCCAGGACTCAAATTTATATGTGGCTTGGAAGATCTGACAATGCCTGAGGAGAAAAGAGATAGAAGAAATGAGAAAATGTCAAGAGGCAAAGAGAGAAACTGGGGTAAATTAAGGTCAACCTTCCCCTAGTGAAACCAGAAAGGCCTCTTCAAAAAATAAAATTGAGTGTGGACACAATGGCTAATGCCTGTAATTCCAGCAGTTTGTGAGGCCGAACTGATGCTCTGAGTTACTCACCTGTAATGCCTCTCTAACCTGTAGCAGGTATTGTAAGCAGAAATTCACACCAGAGGGGTGAACATCAAAGGTGGTAACAGGGGAATGACTACAGGAGCTATTTTCCTTGACTCTAGTATACTAGGCTTTAGAATAAAAGCATCTGATTTTGAATCTTTGGCTCCTCCATTTTTAGCTATGTGGCTATGAATAAGTTATACCTATTCATGAAAGGATGCCATGACAATTACATGAAATGATCTCTGTAAAGCACCCAATATATAGCCGTCATTCCAGAACTTAGTTCCTATTATTATTATGTTTTGGATTTTAAAAAACAAGTCTGCAGCTTCTTAATCTTTTAAAATTCTCTCTTAATGTTTGGCCATAAGCAGCCACTTAGGCTGTTTCCCATTCTCTACATGAAATCTGCTACTTTTAATAGGAGATAATGAATTAGAATTGATAATCAATAGAGAAAAATAATCCATAAAAATCAGGTGGAAATCCAGTACTGGCAGGTATGAAGTTGATACTTGTAAAATCACACACATAAAATTGCCTAGCTAATAAGGATAAAAGTAGAACGTTCTCTAGTTGATCATATCCTCACCACTTGGAAAAGAAACAATAAAATAATACTATCATTTGACAAGAAAACAGCATGAAATAATCCTGTTTCTGCATTTAGCATTGAATAAGTCCTTATTGAGAACTACTTTTAAAAAAAATAGGTTACTCATATCATAAACCAAAAGAAACCTAGATAACAGTAATTAAAGGATTAAAAAGAGAAGTAAAAAAGTATAAGGCCCTTTCATTTGTTTAGCCTGGATAGAAATACTAGGAAAGACACAATACTGCAACAATAACTTGTCAAATATCAATGTGCTCCCTTTATTTCCCAGGCCCCTTGCAGTAAGGCAGGGCCTTGCCTGGTTTCAGTCAATGGTCTATGAGTGAATGTGTTAGTACGCAACCCTTTCTCTTCTGTCTTGTCTATCAAAAAACGTATTCCTAATGGTACAGCTACAAGACTGTGACACCTCTATCATTCTTGGTACTGAGTGACTGTGCGGAGCAGAGCCCTGCCTCAAGCCCTAATTGATATGTATTATGGGTGATAATTAAAATTTATATGTGTCAAGCCAATTTGAAGA
This sequence comes from Tarsius wallacei, assembly GCA_963574415.1. Classification (NCBI taxonomy): domain Eukaryota; kingdom Metazoa; phylum Chordata; class Mammalia; order Primates; family Tarsiidae; genus Tarsius; species Tarsius wallacei. The sequence continues at coordinate 30,345 of CAUYQG010125807.1, read as the reverse complement.
TTGTTAACTGCATCATAGTCTATCTTAGCCTGGTTAATACAGTCTTGAGATGAGTAATTTTATACAGCATCCTATTTACATAGATATTTCAGATACAAGATCCTGTTTAAGTTGACAGCATGCTTAAAGAACATTCAGTTGGTCCAAAAAGCCTAAAATTATAAGTTATAGATTGAAGCAATCAAAATTTGTATTAGATACAGGGAAAACTCCCTAAGAATAGAAGTTGTTGAAGAGAAACCATGTGTAAAGGATACTTAGGAGGGGACTTATAATTTGAACAAGAAGGAACGTTTGGACTAGACGTGGAAACTTCAAGTTGCTTCTAGTTCTTGAACTGCTACCAAGGAGGTAATGAGATATCCATTTCTGGAAGAGTTAATATTTGGTCTCAGCAGGTTTGTGTGGAGTGTCTCAGCCAAAGCATGTAGGATTCCAAGATGATTTTTTTTTATAATTCATTCCTGCTTTAAAGATAGGCCTGACTGGGTGTAGTGGCTGATGCCTGTGGCACCAGCACTTTGGGAGGCTGAGGCAGAAGGATTGTCTGAGCCCAGGAGTTTGAGACCAGCTTAGGCAGCATAGCAAGACCTTGTCTCTACAAAAAAATAAAATACTTAGTCAGATATGGTGGCACACACCTACAGTTTCAGCTACTCAGGAGGCTAAGGCAGAAAGATTGCCTGAGACCAGGAGATAGAGGCTGCAGTGAGCTGTGATCATGCCATTAAACAAACAAACAAACAAATAAAAAATAAAATAAAACAAAAATAAAAATAAAGAGATGGACCAGACTTTAGGAAAGAAATAGAGTGGGCTCCATAGAGCTGAGCTGAATTTGAACTAAAAGGTAGATCTGCTACTTTCTGGACTACAGCAATGAATGAAATTCATAATGCCTTTATGTAGTGATGGAAATGTTTCTTGGTTTTTTACATTATACAGGCATTTAGGTAAATTCTTTTATTGACATATATAAGATAAGGACACATTCTGACTATAGACGTTTTCATGTAAATGACTTAATATATTTAAAAGGTCTCAGAGTAAGAAAACTTTATGAGCAATAAATCTAATTATTTATGAAAACAATCACATCTTCCTATGCCCTTCAATTTCTCAAATGTAGATAGCAATGTGGAGTAAGTTTTCTCCCAGCTCTGGAGTATTAAAAGACACGTAGCATTGCTACTTGATTTTCAACTACTAATGAAGGCATTACGTGCTTTTATGCTAGATGATGTACTGAATTTTTTCTCAATTCTCAGAATCCCATGTGTGAGGACTATTATCATGCATTTTGCACATGCGGAAACTGAGGACAATTGTTGATAACCTACTATGTTCCAGGCACTAAATGAGATAAACAGGGCATCCCCCTTGTTTTTCTTACCATCAACAATCCATCTAAAGATCCAAATGAGGCCAGGCTCGGTGGCTCAGTCTATAATCCCAGTACTTTGGGAGGCCAAAGTGAGTGGATTGCCTGAGCCCGCGGGTTCAAGACCAGCCCAGGCAACTTGGCAAGACCTATCTCTACAATAAGTCAAAAATTAGCTAGATGTGGTAGTATGTGCCTATAGCTCCAGCTACTTGGAAGGCTGAGGCGGACGGATGACCAGAGCCCACAGCCCAGCAGGTCGACGCTGGGGTGGCCACGAGTATGCAACTGCACTCCAGTCTGGGCAATAGAGTAAAACTCCAGCTCAAAAAAAAAAAAAAAGAAAGAAAGAAAAAAGATCCAAATGAACTGCCTTAATTGCTAAAATATTCATTGTAATTAATGTTACTGCACTAGTGGCTCTGTGACTATAATTAAACTGAACTAGCCTGTCTGATTTGCTGTGGCTCCACAACAAAATTACTTTGCAGGGAACTGGAAACACTATTGCTGATGTGGTCTCAGGCTGATCTTTAGCAGATTGAATTACTCACTTTTTTTTTCAGTCTTTGTCTGATTCCTCTGCCTTTTGAAGACACCATCTAGCTAAAATGCAAGTTCATTTTAACACATAAAAATTGTCGTGAATATTTCATAGAAGAACCTAACAGACAAAAAGAATGGGTGACAGGAGTTTCAAAAACAAACAAAAGTCTGTCATTATCAATTTGCTGGTCCTTAATCTCATAACCACGACCTTGATTAGCTAGAGATGATGTTGTAATAAGCACATTCAAGGTATTATTCAGGTGAAAAGAAATTTGCAGATATTAAAATCGGAATTATTATGAAACCCTTAAAATGCATTTATTCCTTTGTTTTGCATATTGACAAGAATGTGATCTCAACACAAAGGTCTCACAATAGCTCTTATGCTAATCCTAAAATTATTTTAAACTGTATAACAAAGTAAAACAAAATATGCACAATAGTAACAAGATTTAAGTAAAATATGACTGTGACTTAGTTACCACATCAAATGACCAAAGTTGGCTTTGATGATCTGATAAGTGGAGTATGTCCCTTCTTGCCTTTCTCCCTTAAAGTCAACATAATACAACTTAAAAAATGACTTACCTCCCATAACACTGATTTCTGCTCCTGTATTTCCTTTCCCAGTTAATGACAAGACCATTTATTTAGTCGCCCAAGTCAGAAACCTCAGGCTCATCTTTGACCTCTCGCTTTCCTTAAAATCTAACTTGGAATTATTGAATCTCACTTAGAATGCTGCCCCATTACTCTTCATACATCTCCATTGCTTCTGCCTTAATCCAGGTCCTTCTTAATCCTTGACTATGTTACTGTTAATAGTCCCCAATTAGTTTACTGACCTCTGATCTTAGCCACCTATAATCCATCCTTCCCATTGTCATTAGGATAGTTTCTAAATCACCAATATGATTATGTCAATTCTCTGCTCAAAAACCTCACTGTTTAGAGTGATTCCCAAATTATTTTACATGGCATTAAAAATTTGTTTTGACTTAGCCTCATCAAGCTTTTAAAAAAATATGCAATCTATAGTTTCCATGTCTTAATCACATTACACTCATTGCTTCCAAACCTAACATTTACATGCTCATCTCCGTATTTTGGTTCATGCTCTTCCTGCTGATCTTCGTTTTTCTATTTTTTTCTGGTTATTCTCCCAAGTGTATGTCAAATATTTCCTCTTAGAATATATTCTGAGAATAGACCTAATCTGTAATTAATTGTTCTCCTCTCTGAGCTCCCATAGCTCTTAGTTTATACCTTAAATTCCTAACTGTAATCAGACATTTATTGAAGTTCGATATGAAAACACCTGTTTTCTCCACTGAGCTAGTGAGGCAACTCTGATGATGGAAAGAGACCTGAGTTTGGTGTGTCAGAATAACAGGGGTTTGTCTTATTTCAGTCACTTCCAAGGCTCAACATCTATAAATTGAGGATAAACAGATAACTACTTCAAAAGATAAAATATGCCAGGTGCAGGGGCTCATGCCTATAAATTGCAGTACTTCAGGAGGCTGAGGTGAGAGGATTGCTTGAGCCCAAGAGATTGAAACCAGTCTGAGCAACATAGCAAGACCTTGTCTCTACAAAAAATTTTTAAAAAATTAGGCCAGTCCTAGTGGCTCAAGCCTGTAAACCCAGCACTTTGGGAGGCCAAGGCATGAGGATTACTTGAACTCAGGAGTTCGAGACCAACCTGGGAAACATAGCAAGACCTCCTCTCTATATATACATATAGATATAGATATGGATACAGATAGATATAGATATAGGTATGTATGTATATACATGTATGTATATATAAAGGTAAAATAAAAATTAAGCTATATACCATTAATGAGAGCACTATCAACAGGTTACATGTTAAGTAGCAGGATCGTGAGCTCTCTGAGAGCAGGAAATATGAGAGGGGACCTAAAAACCCCAGAATTTATTTTAAAATTGTATATTTATTCTTACATGTTTAAACTTCAGTCACCTTCAAAGTGCTCTCCGTTTGACGCAATATACCTATCAAGATACTTTTTCCACTACTCAAAACAGTTTTTTGAACTCATCATTTGTGATGCCTTTTAGTGCTTCTGGTGTTTTTTGTTTTACCTCTTTCACATCTGGTGAAAAGTTTCCCTTTGAAGACTTTTTTCATCAACAAAAAAGTTGTTCAAGGTGAGATTGGGTGAATAGGCAGGGTGAGGCATGGAGGTCATGCCATTTTTGGTCAATAACTGCTGAACACTCGGTGTGGTTTAACACATGAAACATTCAGTGTGGTTTACACATTGTTCATGTAAAACATGTTGAATTTCAAAAAAAAAATTCACTGAAGCTGAATACAGACTATCACAACAACGCTAGCTGGTAACATTGATGCAGATGGGTTCCTAGAACACTTACCTTTCAGGGGAAGCCTGAACTAAAAGGAGCCCATCCTCCAAAAAAAAAATTCTGTTTTCTGAGGAGTTCCCCTCTTATACCCAATTCAACTCTGTGCCTCCACTCCACTGGCACATGGTATGTGCTCAATGAATGTTTGCTGAAGAAAATAAAAGAAATAAGATAAAGCATTCCACCTCTACCTATTCATTATAAAGAATAAAAATAAACTCTACACTTGTACAGAACATTTGACCTTTCAATGTACTGGCATTTCTTATGCTTATCTTCACAACAAACTTTAGAAGGCAAAGATTATCATTTTCCTTTTGCATCTGAAGAGACTGAGGCACAGGACAACTAAATGGCTTGTTTAGGATCTCGAAGTTAGGCAAGAGCTTGAAAGAGACTAGAGTCATGGTCTGATGCTTCTTATTTGAGTGTAGGACTAGGTTCCCTGGATGATTTGTTATTTGCTCCAGGGTGGGAATTAATTTACGTCTCAAAATTATCTTAGAGGATGTGTGTTTTGCATGGGCAAGATGGCACACATTTAATTCTGCATTTCTGAGAAGGGGGAAAAATAAGATCAACTGTTATTGCCATAATTTTGTCAGTTCCACACATGTGCTGTCTATTCTCTTTGGCTGTTCTTTCAGGACTTATCACTGGCTACTCACTCCCAAAAGAAACATCTCACAAATTCCTAAGCACCATCAATGTGAAAGATGGGACAGTAAACTCCAAGCTCGTATTTGAGTTTCTATGATATCTAACAATTTCTCATTTCAGTCAGAATATTGCTGATTACTGGAAAAAATCAGGTGACAGTGCAGTAGTAAAAGCTTGGGCTATGAAGTAAAAATGGTTCTAACACTTCTGGTTGTGTGACCCTCAAACATTGATTTCATCTGTCTGAGCTTTAGATTGCTCATCTGCATTTGAATTCAATAGTACTTTCCAGACAGGATTATTTTGAGGCCTAAACGAGGTACTATGCCCACAGAAACCTTTAAATTCTAGTTACTCAGTACATTTTAGGTCCTCATACACATTAAACCTCATTCATTAGCATCATTGGGAGTCATATATTAAAAATAAATAAATTATTCAGTCAAAGCTTTTTCTAAAATACATGTTATACTTCACTGTTTTAGCAAACAGAGTCCACTGAACACAACTTAAGTTCTGTTGAAGTCTCATGGCTATCATTCAACATATCATTTATGGCACTCTGCATCATGTGGTGAAGTCTTCAAGGCTACTGAAGTGTATAAAGCTGTCTGCTTCTGCTCTGAATCTGCCACACATTTTAATCCCTGCTGTGTAACATCCTTTGGCTGGCAGCTTGGGTCTGCCCCATATTCTCCAGTTCCATTGCTTTGGCCTTAACTTAGGGCTTCATGATTTCTGGCTTGGATTGCTGATGCAGCCCAAAATCTCCAGTCTCAGCATCCCAAATCCTTCCTCTGCATTTAGCAAGAGTAATTTTTCTAAAACCAAACCAAACCAAACCAAACAAAAAAATCCCTCAATGGTTCTCCCTGGATCACAGCCTAAAATCCAAATTCAGCAAGGAACATATGAAATACCCCTCTGAGCTCATCTATCACCTTTCCAGCTTCACCTCCTCTCATACCTAAGCCCTCACAGCATAGGCTCCAGTCATGCTGAGGTGAGACTTGTATGGGAGGTTCCTGAGGTGCATCTTGTATGGGAGATTGCTGAAGCGGATCTTGTATGGGAATTTTCTGAGGTGAGTCTTGTATGGGAGGTTGCTGACGTAGGTCTTGTATGGGAGATTGCTGAGAACACCAGCTATTGCATACCTTCTTGCCTTTGTTCATGCTACTCCCACTGATTAGAAAACTAATGACCGCCCCCCACCCCCGGTTTTCTGATAAGCACTTACCAATCTTTCACCTAAAACATCTTACTTTTAAGGAAACCTATCCTGCCCTTCCTTGGCCAGTTCTCTGACTAGAAGTGACTACTCTTTCATTCCTTTGTAACACCATGGGCTCTGGACAGATATTTATAACAGCACAATATTGTGAGATTACTTCAAACCCCAGAGAGAGTATGTAGTCTATAATCACTGGATAGTATCTTTTTTCAGTCCTACTAGTTTTTTTGTGTCTTTATCCGGCTAATTTTCATCTGATAATGTTGCTAGTTCCTCTCATTATTCTACCTATAATCTAAAATGAGTTTTAAAAACCAGTTTTAGCAGCTTGGAAGAACTAAATACTGTTAAATAGGTTTTACATTGAAGGACTACAAAAATCTTTTTGAGTTAAATTTATAAGCTTGGAAAATGCATGCTCCTATTAGCATTTATTTTGGCTACTGACTAGCTCTTAGTAGTGTTTTGGATCTTTGAGATTGGCAGACAAGTTGCCTATAGGTAAGTGGAGCATAATGTGATATGACTACCATTTCTTGAGACCTTCCTTAATGTGCCAGGTAGAACCTAAAGACATAAAGGCATAGTCAACAGGCATTTAAGAGGCTCTTGTGTATTGTTTATGCCATTTAAAACAAGCTCATGATAGAGAGATTATTCACACGTACACATACAGACACCCTTTAAAAAAAAAAAAGATGAGTCACACAGCAAGCTATAGAGGATGTATGTGACACACAACTCCAGGTCTGTCTGAATCCAGCTAAAATCTTCATTTCACTATCACCTGTTTCTATTGGAACCAGCCTGTGAAGACAAGGATGCAATGTTTCTCTTGAGAAATTTTCTATATCTCCTTTTCTCTTATCACAACTTAGCATTCATTCCTAAATGTAAAAATTTAAATTATAAAGTTTGCCAGCCTGTAGTTACTGAGACTTTTAAAAAACTTGTTCTGATGCAGTGAATGACTACTGCTGCCGTATATGGATGATCAAGGCAGATGGGAGGAGAGGGTAGTGTCTGAATGTGCAAAGCCACTCATGTTCTCAGTCTGGCAAATACATGACCATCCAGTAGAGGAGCTATACACATTGGGGCATCTGCCCTGGGACTCATTACTGTCCACTGATCCATCCTAGAAGTGATTGTACCTCTAGAAACTCCTACCTTTCCTAAAGTCTGAAGAGAAGTTCAATCATTTTAGTGGGATAAAGGGAGCAGGGGAAGGGACTATTAGACCAGACTTCTCAAATACCAAAGCAGATGGTGTGAGTGTGGACAGTGAGAAGGATTCTGAAGTTGTTGCTGGACTCAGTGGGAAGAATGCTGAGAACAATGATCAACAATGTCTGGTCTGGGATTGAGAGAAGCATATCCTGTAAGGAATCTGCCATCTTTGGAAGAAGTTTCAATTGTCATTCAGCACAATTTAGTAACTTGTGCTGTTACTTATTTAGAAGTCTGTCTCAGTTCCTGAACTTGACTAAGATATAATCTATAGTATCTGTCACATAGCAGGTACTCAGTAAAAGTTTACTGAAAAAATGATGCAAAGTTCCATGACTTTCTGTTGGAAGAAAAGTAGAGTTCTTCTTCCCTTCATAACCAGGAGAAGTGGGATGCATTGAAGTTACCTTGCAAAGGGCCCTTAATGCCATGCCAAAGAGTTTGGGACATTATATTCCAGGAGCCAATAGTTTTCAAATGTAGCTTAATTCCTAAAGGTACTTTTTATACCAAATTTCTGACCCTGCTTTGGAATTTGCTAGTTTTGATTTGGTAAGTTTGAGAGTAGAGCCAAGGATTCTTTTTTTGTTTTTTGTTTTGTTTTTTAACGATTTACTAGCTTCCCAGGCAATTTGTATAATCAGCTAAGTTTAGGAATTATAGCTGGAAAGTAATGAGGTGCCACTGAAGTTTTTGAGAGGAACAGCTTGCTCTGATGACAGAACTTTGTTTCTAGTTGCCCAAGCTCCTAGTGTTGTCTGCTTATTGAGACCAGAACTGTCTCTGCCTTTGTTGAGACCCCCAAACCTGCCAGACCATCTACTGGTGAGTCAGACTCTGACTCCCAAAGAACTTTGCCACAGAGCTCTCTCCCTCAGGAAGATGAGGATCAAGCACAACTTTTGAAAAACAGCTGAGAGATTAATGTGTTGCAGTAGGAATAAATAAAGGACACAGGAAATGAATGAACCACATGTTTCTGAAATATCATTTCTGGAAATGAATGAGTCATTCTGCTTTCTGATTTCAGTTAGTTTTCTTACAATTCTCCCTAGCATTTTCCACTGCAGCCAATTATTTAACATGTTCCAGTACGAAAATAAGGCTACAAAAAATGTAATTGATTTGACCCATGCTCTGACATAACACTTTGCAAAATGCATGTGCCTTCATGCTGATTAGTCCTTCTGCATCATTATTTTCCAGTAAAATACAGCACCACACTGGCAACGAACAGTGCACTTATTTTATGAAAATTCAAACTTATTCTTGTAGAAAGTTACAACAAGGAAAGTGTGGATGGAAATCTAATAAGGACATAATTTGTCCTAAAACCTTGACTAATAATGTATTTTTCTCTAACACTGCCTCCCTGCAGATGAAAATGTTTAACTAAGAAAGAGAGTGGGCCAGAATAAAGAGAGCAGGGCCTGGGCCTGGCAGACAGAATCTGAATTTCACGGTAGCCACTTGGCCAGTTTTCAGCCTTAGGACTGGGCAAATTGTTTTAACAGTTCTGATTCATAGTATACCTCTCTGTAAATTTGGACACATGATTACCTACCTCATAGTGCTACAGTGAGGAACAGCAAAAATGGAATCCTCGAAATATAGTAAGTGGTGGCACTCAGCAAATGGTGGCAAGGATACAATATTGCTGCCAAAAATTATTGTTATTTTTTGTTCCAATTTTATTCACTTATTTATAATTCAATCTTACCTATTTACATGAAAAATTTTAAGGCAATATGAGTATGTTTTCAAGAGCATCCTTATTATCTCCTTCATAATTTTATTTTCTATAACCATACACTCAAGCTAGGCCCATGCTTTATCACCATTCTTTTAGAAATAAAATCCAGTGACTGTGTGTCACTGGGAAGAATACATCATTCTCCCTGATGGAAGCAGGGAGAAAGAGAGGAAAATATATCACATATTCAATGAATTATATAAACTCTCTCTGTATTAAAAAAGTCTTATTCACATACCACCAAGACAAAGAATATTAACAGTAATGTAGAATCCTTCAGGCTTCCATTTTTGATATCGTTTCCCTCCTAATTACTCACCTTTCATGAGTAAATTCACAAATTTAGGACAAATCATCCCCTAGTTATCTTCATAGTGTTACCACAGATGTCTGTACTCCTAAATAATATTTGGAATAATCATATGTAAATGAAATCATACTGTATATATTTTCCTATGACTTACTTCTTGGAGTCCATGTTACATTTTTTGGCTCATCCATGTTGATGTATGTAGTTAGTGTTCATTTATTCTCATTGTAATATTTATTGTATGAATAGAACATAATTTACATATCCATCCTATGTTATCTTTAGATTTCATTAACAGTATTGGTTACAAATATTCATATACATATCTCCTACACATATATGCGAAGTTTCTAGAGTACGTATCTAAAAATAAGTTGGGTAATATTTTCAATTTTCCTAAATATTACTAAACTGTTTTCCAAAGCAGTTGTTCCAACTTCACAGTGGATGAGCATTTCGGTTTTATATCCTTTCTGGAATTGACTGGCCTTTTGTCAATTTGGTGAATGTGAATGGTGCCTTATTGTAGTTTAATTTGCAATTTCTTTATTAGTAATTATTTTAAGCATGTTTTCATATGTTAATAAGTAATTTGTGTTTTCTGCTCTTTGTTTTAGGATTCCCCATCCATTTTCTATAGGGCTGTTTTAATCTTTCTGGTTGCTTTAGAGTTCTCCATATATAGTATTCTAGATAACGATCTTTTATCAGCTATGTATGTTGCAAATATTTGTTCCCCTCTATTTTCAATTCCTGTCACATTTCACCTCGAAAAGTCAGATAAAAAAATCCAAAGATTTTCATTTCTCTAAACTGCTGGTATGAATAGCTAAAAATATAGACAGATTTCAAAATAAATAATTCATTACTGTGGTTTAGCAGAAATATATTCATGAATATCTTTGCTCAAGCTTGCAGAAAGTGCTTGAAGAGCTAATTAAACTAAACTAAACTAAATTAAAAACAAAAAGACAGCACTATGATGATGAAGGCTTTCATGCCAAGATTCCAAATATACTAAAAAATTTATCTTCAGCAGTTTACTATATTCACAATGACAATACTTCAAACTGCCTCCTTTATTCATAACACATTCCACCTATTTCAAGTGTGTTTATTATGCAGCCAGCACAGACGAATGTGACCAAGTTTACCACTGAATTTTAAGTGTGGTCTTGGAGTAAAACTTCTGAGAGTAATTTTTCTTTAATACTGTTCTCTTGGAGTCATATTTTTGGTCAGCTCATCTATGAGTTTTTGGGGAACTTAACACTCTCACCAGCTTTCCTCCAAAGCAAGTGTTTCTGGGAATTGAAAAATAAAATCTATAAAAAAGTGGGGAGTTTTCAGCATTAGGTACAAAAAAGGTCATGGTACAGGTAAAGTTTGGGCCTCCCTTTGGTCTCCACTTTGCCTGGTTTGAGATGAGGTACCCTTATTGATCTAATCCTGAATTGTACCCCACATCTTTAAAATTAAAAAAAATAGTTAATTAATTAAATAAAATTCTCTTTCCACTTCTCAAAGAAAAACTGTCAACCAAGAATTTTAATTCTAGGAAAACTATCAAAAGTAAAGATGAAACTAACACATTCCAAATAAACAAAAGCATAAAATGTGTTGTTAGACCCACATGAGAGAAAATATTAAAGGAAGTATTGACATTTGGGGTTGGGTGAAAAAAATGTAAAGGAAATTTTATTAGGCTAAAATAAGAAGTCACAGATATGAATAGTTACTCTCCAATAACACAATAAAAAGGTGAATAAGAAAAAAAATTGGGGATCTTTAGGGCAGTGAAAGCACTCTTTATGATACTAGAATGAAGAATACATCATTTTATCTAAAACCATAGATTGCATAATACCAAGAGAGAACCCTAATGACCGACTCTAGGTGATAATAATATGTCAATGAAGGGTCATCAGCTGAAACACAAATACCACTCTGGTGCTGGAATTTGATGATTGGGGAGGCTATACATGTGTGGGGGCAGGAGGTACAGGAGGTATATGGAAATATCTGTACCCTCCTTATAACTCAAAACTGCTCTCAAAAAATATATATAAGAAAATAAGAGCTAATAAATATTTTTTAATTGAAAGGATGTTAATAAAATTGATGGGAAGCTATTATTTAGAGCTAAGCTTCTGTATTAGACCAAACAGACCAGAATAAATTAAAATAGAGTCATTCATGCTAGGTGCCACATAACCAAACTTTGAAATAGACCAGTCTTAAAAAAAAAAAAAAATCCCAGTAACCAGTCAGAAGGGCCTAGTTTACCTGAGCCAGCATGATTAGGAAATTCCCTCTGTTTTTAACTTTATAAACAGAGTAGCTTTAAAATGTCCAATCTGACTTTCGTTCCCTGTATCTGCTTTCTTTAGTTCTTTTCTGCCTATAAAGGTAATCTCTGTTTAGCACACCAGAGTGCCTTATCTAAATCTTTAGATGATTCTTGATTCATGAATCACTAATAAAAGCCAATAATAAAATAATAAAGTTGACCTTTAATTAAATTTGTTGAAAAAAAATTTTTTTAAACAGGGAAAATGAACTTTTTAAGATTCACTCAGGAGTGGTATTTAATAATGTGGAAAAGAAAAAAAAAGTAAACAAGCATTCAAATAAATAAAAATAAATGTCCCAACAAGTTTCTAAGGCAATGGCACCAGGGAAATAATAGCTCCAGAAAAGACAAAAATGGTAACAGCAACAATGAGTACTTACTATCCTACAAAGCCAGAATAAACTTACTTTATCCTTGTTGGAATCCTATGGGGTAACTATTTATATATTCCTTTTAAATATGAAGTAACTGAAAATCAGAGAGTTTTAGAATTTTCTGACAGTCACATAGTCGATTAAAGGTGGAGCTGATGTACGTATTGGAAGATTTCTTTTTGCTGCGGCTCTCTGTTGCTTTTATCTTTTAGATTAACCAGCCATGTTCTAAACAAATGCAAAAGCCAAGCTAGTGAATGGATCACAGAACAATACATCCAAGGGTACTTTCACAGAGCTTTATGCTGGCAGGTACTGAGCTTAATAACACAATTTAAAGTTCAGGGTTCCATTATTGTCCATAATTGTGAGAACTTTATGCTTCTTGCAGCTCATGGCAGTCAGCACTTTTCTGCTATCAACCCATAAAAGGTGGCCATAAAAACACTCATATCTCTGTAATGCACAGCATCCACTACCCTAGAATGTCATTGTGATTTACTTATCTGTGACCATGAGATCCTAGGAGAAGAGGACATACATTCGTTGAGTGACTTTCCTCTACCAGGTGTTATACTGCCCTTTGGGTTCGTTCCACAGAGTGGTCAGTGACTCAGTGGTGTTTAGCTACATTTCAAGAAAGACAGTTGATGCCACTTGAAAACATAAGACAGCTATCTTTATGTACTTAAAGATTTATGGAAACTGAGATGTACAGAGATTTAAGCTCTTAAAGACCAGAAATTAAGTAGTGAGTAGTCAGGATAGACTACTATATACACTAGTAAATAGGTTATATACATATACTATAGTTGTAGTCAGTAGAGAAATTCAAAACCATAACATAATGAACAGAAAAACAATAGCTAATTCACACGTGTGTATCTAAATCTGTAGGCAATTACTGTTTTATTACGAGTAGGGAAACCTTAGATGGATGTAGCCAGAAGCTAAAACCATAATCTCATCAAAGTGAAACATGGATCAGAGGTACTGAAAGCCTTTAACATCTCCACTAGCATTTGTCATCATCTTTGAAATCAAAGAAAACAATTTTGCTGCCCTCTAAGAATGTCAGCCCATCACAGTTACCAGTGTCTCCATGGAGTTTACTTTCATTTCAAGAACAGAGTCATTGTGCTTAAGAACTTAGAAGTCAATGTTTAAATCTCATGCTCTCAAAATTCACAGACGGAACCATCTCAGTTAATATATTCATGAAATGCTGTCATGGGCTCTATAATTCATTGTTCACTGTTCATTGTTCCTGAATACCCATTTCTCCCCTCTTCTCTTTTAGTGATAGGACACTCCCCATTCATCCACCACAGAGTCTTAGGAAGGCACAAAAACACTCACTACATTGTCTACAACTGCTCTTAGAAAACATTTTAGCAGTTTATTTAAAGTTAAGCATTTACTTATAATCCTGCAATTTCACTTCTGGGTTATATACCCAAGATAAATTAATATGCATTTTTTCCAAAAATATTTGTTCAAGAATGTTTACGGCAGCTTTATTCATAATAGCCTCAAACTGGAAATGATCCAAGTGTCCTTCAGCAGAAGAATGGAGAAACAAATTGAGTTATATTTATATAATAGAATGATACATAAAGCAATAAAAAAAGCAGCGGACTACTGAAATACAAAATAATACTATGGCTTTTAAAAACATTATGTTGAGCCAAAGCCAGACATGAAAGAACAAAGACTGCGTTGTTAAATTTATATGACGTTCAAGAATAGGCCAAACTAATCTATGATGTGAAATTCAGAATAATGGTTATCTTTCAAGGTCGGGGGGAGGAGTGACTAAAACGAGACATGAGGAAACCTTACGGGGTGTTAGAGAGTTTTGTATCTTGATCTGGGTGGAAGCTACACAAATGCATGCTTTTATTAAAATGCATTGGTCTATGCATTTTACTGTATATACAGATGCTTCCTGAATTACCATGAGTTATCTGATGGGGTTACATCCAGATAACTCATGGTAATTTGGAAATATCCTAAGTTGAAAATGCATTTAATATACTTGTTGAACATCATAGCTTAGACTAGCCTACCTTAAAGGTGCCCAGAACACGAATATTAGCTTACTGTTGGGCAAAATCATCTAACATAAAGCCTATTTTATAATACAGGTTGACCATTTCTTATCTGAAATGCTTGGGACCAGAAGAATTTTGGATTTTGAATTTTTTTTTCAGATTTTGGAATATACTTACCAGTTGAGGACCCTAAATTTGAAAATCCAAAATGTTCCAATGAGCATTTCCTCTGAGTGTCATGTCAGCACCCAAGAAGCTTTAGTTTTTGGAACATTTCAGATTATGGGTTTTTGAATTTGAGATACTCAACCTATAAAGTGTTGAATAGTTCATGTAATTTATTAAATACTGAACTGAGAGTAAATGTGTGTCATTTTTGCACTACTGTAAAGTCAAAAAATCCTAAGTCAAACCATTGTAAATCAGGGACCATCTTTAATTATACTTCAGACACATAAATCAGGATACAAACAAACACACACACACACACACACACACACACACACACACACACACATACACACGGGTGAGGTCTTTCAGATACTACAGCTGGTTCTAACATAAGTGCTGAAAGCAGAGTTGGCTGATGCTATTTGTTGGGACAACAGGTTACTAGATGAAGTATTTTCCTCTTATGTATAGTTCTATTATTATAATTAAAAATCCAATAAGCCATGGTGGAGTTCTGTCACACAATCAAAGGTCTCCAATTAGTTTCTGTAATACAACAGACTGTTCACAGAATTGCAGACAGGAATTATGCATACATTCTCATTTTGAACCTTTGCTGTCCAAGAACCTTCTTTCCTGCCAACAAAGTAATAGCAAACAGACAGCACATTCAAACAGAAGACCCTTTCAAAGTAAATTATTAGGTTGAGCCATATGAAATCTTGACAATTTCATATGGCTCAGGCTAAGAGTTACATCAAATTACAGGATGAATTAGCTCGGGAGATGAAAATGACCAAAAAGGAGCTGGCAAGAAGAGTACTTCTTCCAGTCCAACTTCTTTCACCAGGGCACAAGTGGCCTACATTAAAATACTTAGAAAATATCCTAAGTCAGACCATCCTTCAACCCCTGACATGCCCTTCTACCCCAACACACAGGCTTCAGAGCCCTGAGGTGAGCATTCTGGCCTTGGACCCAACCTGCCCCAGCGGGGCCCCAAACGTCCTCATCCTCTTAGTCCAACAGGTTTAGTGTTAATGAGAAATCTGGCTTCATGCTCCTTCCTGGCTCCAAGTACAGCAAGGGCAGATGGAGGCACCCTGGGAACTGGAGATGACAGAATTTTGAAATTTCCCATTAAGCTGACTTGATTTAATAATCGCAATGTACAAAAAAATAGGAGAATCTGATTTTAGGAAATCATCTAACAACTGATTTTAAACCCACAGATGAAAATGTATTTCTCATTATCAACAACAACCTGGGAGTGTATGAAGGCATGTGTAGATGTTGCATGTACACCCCCTTCTCCCCATTCTCACCCTTACTCCCTACACCAACTCTAGAGTTGAAATAACCAGAAATTAGAAATGTATGAAGTATGATTCCTTTCTATCCCCAAGCAAAGAAAACCCATGAGAAAAGTTTGCTTCTAACCTAGCCATGTTGGTGTTCTGTGGCTTTCCATGGAATTTTCCTTATAAGTCAGAAATACTCCTCATGTTTAATAGAATTAGCCTTTCTGGGGCAAAGACTGGCATACAATGCAGGTTGGATATCACTCTCTCCATAGGACATGTGGTCAATTTTTAAACATTTGGTGCTTGGATCTGCATGTTTGTATTTTTAGCAAAGCAGTGGATTATTTTCTTAGCATCATATTTTGACAGTATAACTTCAGTGTTTTAATATTCCTCAAATGTCATATTAGGCTTAAAAAAGGGAATTATACTATTAAGAATCCCCCCTTCTCATGTCCCATCTTTAAATTTACTGCAAATAGTAGGTCTCTAAGATGCAGGCCTCTGTACTATGTAGCTCCACCAAGATCCCTGACTAAAACTGAGTCAACAAATGTCAAGTAGTTAGGGACCTCAGAGATGACCTCTTCCTACCCCTGTGGTTTGCATGAAAAATAATCTGAGAACCAGAAATGAGAGTAATTTGCACAAGGTTGCAAGCTATCAAGAGTGGCACTGCCACTGAAACCTACCTCTGTGGTGCTGCATGAATCTATATTAAGGTAGGAAGGGGGACTTCTCTATCTTTGAGATATGACTAAAAACAAAGCAAAGAGAAATAAATGTGAAGGTAATTAAACATGTATGAAACCCTGCTGTTTGGCTGGCATTGAAGCAAGCAAAATGAAAAGGGAAAAAAGAAAACTGTAGGGAATAGCAGTTTAGTGACCAATTATGAAACAGTTACATGGTAATAGATCAGGGGTAACTATAATGCATATAATGTATACTAAGCAACTCTAGCCGCCCAGAAGTATGGCAGGCAACTTGATGCATTAACTAATTTAATACTTACAACTACCCAATGAAATGATAATAACAATAATAAATCACAGCTGCAATTTATTGAGTATATTTTACATATAGACTGAACACTACGTTAAGCATTTTATAAACAGTATCTGATTTTATTTACACAAAGTGATTTGAGGTAGGTACTGT
Organism: Tarsius wallacei; assembly: GCA_963574415.1. NCBI lineage: Eukaryota > Metazoa > Chordata > Mammalia > Primates > Tarsiidae > Tarsius > Tarsius wallacei. Next base: position 13,417 of record CAUYQG010125807.1, on the reverse strand, counting down.
TGCTATTCACAACAGAAAGATGAGCAAATCGAGACTTAGAAAATATAAATAACCTTTCTAAGGTAACACATCTGGTAAATTAAGGCATCAACTTAAAACTCAGATCATAGCCGGGCTCGGTGGCTCAGCCTGTAATCCCTCGCCTTGGGAGGCTGAGGTGAGTGGATTGCCTAAACCTGCAGGTTTGAGACCCGCCTGGGCAAGTTGGCGAGACCTCATCTCTACAATAAATCAAAAAATTAGCCAGGTGTGGTAGCGCGCACCTGTAGTTCCAGCTTGTTGGAAGGCTGAGGCAAAAGGATTGCCAGAGCCCAGCAGGTCGAGGCTGCGGTGGCCGGGAGCGGTCACTGCACTCCAGTATGGGCGACAGTGAGACTCCAGCTCAAAGAAAAAACAAAAAACAAAAAAAACCAAACCCAGATCATTTGATCAAAGGACCAAAGGACCTAAGCTTTTAAAAGCATCACTATTCTGGCTTTCAGATACAGGTTGCTTAAAAATTAACATAAAATTATTGCTTTATCAGAATTCCTGGCCTTTTATTTTTCTCAAAATAATAAGATGAAAAATAAAAGTAAGTATTTTACAAAGAATATTCTAATTGCCTAATCTATTTATGTTGCAAGCTAGAGTGAATCACAGTTTTGGTATTATATCTAGAACTTTTATTAGTTTTATTGGTTGTGAGATTTTTTTTTAAAAGCATGGGAAAACAATTACATGGCCCTTTTGCGTGTAAATGGAATCGGGTTTAATGCATTTATATTGAGAGAGGGAGAGAGAGAGAGGGAGAAGAGAGAGAAGCAGTGTGATAGAAAGCAGGAGGTACTACATATTCACTGTTTCCAGGATTCTGTAGAGGACCATGGCGTTTAATAATTTTAGCACCATGATTTAAAAAATCTGTAGCCCTGGTAACCAAATCTATTAGTGAAGCATGCTATAAAAAAGAAACATTGTGTGGCGGCTGGTCCTAGACAAACTGACAAGCTTTGTTTTTTGCTTTTGAAACCCCAGGCATTATTTACAAACACTCAGCTACAACACAGAATCCTTTCATCAAAAGAGTTTTTTACACTTATGTGTACATAAAAATAGAAATAGTTGAACAAGTGCACACCTTTTTTTTTCTTTTGCTAAATTACTGGTTAGAAAATTGTAGAAATTCACTGAATGGTACTGAATACTTAGCATTAAAGGCTAACTATGTCCCCTTGAGGGGGACTCACTTAACTGTTCTCTTCCTTTTCTCAAGCAGTAAAGACAACAACATGGGACACTGAGCGCTTGTTTCCAGGTGGCAGCCACCAAGGTGATTTAATAGCTATTCAAGGCCTTTTTCCCCCTGTTTTTCCGTTCTCAAGGAGTCAGTCTACCTTCAGTTTCTTTTGTGGGAGCAGCTGTTCCAGCAGGAGGGAGACATGTTTTTGGAGTAGCACACAGGTATAAACAGAGTTGATAGAAGTCTTTATATTCTTGACCTTCACCGCAAGCTTGGATACACTGGCACATTAGGCTTAGACTATGGAAGGAAGTTTAATTTTCCATTGGGAGCCCCACAGAGAGCATAGGATCATGCTTTTTCCAAGGCACTTTATCATCAATTCATCCATCCATCTATCTGTCCATTCATCCCCTATTTCTTGCCAAGGGCAAACACACAGCTAGGTGCCTTTCAAATACATAAGGAGGCACTAGAAGAGTCATAAAGAGTTGCATCTTGACTGGAATACTGGCTGTACCATTTAGGAGCTGTGTGATTCAGGGCTGACTTCTCAAATCTGAGGATTGTTTTCCTCATTGCAAAAGAATGTCAATCATATTGTCTAATCTTTCACTGAACTGATTTGAGGATTAAATGAGATTCAATGAGAAATTGCTTTAAGCAAAGCCAGCATCTGCTAAATAGTAGGCATATTAGATACCAACATTTTCATTTTAGGGATGAGAAAACTGAGGCTCAGAAGGGATGTGACTTGTGCAAGATCTCAAATCTAGTAATCGATAGAGAGAAGACCTCACCCTAGTAATATAAGAAACATATATGTTCCTCATGGTAGCATGTTTCTCCTTTAATAAACTCACAGTCTAGGAAAGAAAACAGTCCCCTAAATTTGGAGTTTCCCAAATCATTACAACTGAAGTGCTTTGGGAATAGGGGGCAGAGGTGGCAGCTTCCAGGCATGGTGCCTGGACGGAGTCTTGAAAAACCATTACAAACCTCTTAGACAGAATGGGAAGGAAGAAGGGGTGGCATGCAGATAAAATAAAGGGAGAACGGAAGAACAAGTTGCTTCCTGAGGCTCCATCCCAGGGCTTTTAGAGGAAGTAGCAGAGGAAGGTGCAGAGGTGGGCAGAGTTTGGGTCAAGATGGTCTCCTTTACTTACTAGGTGATTGGAGCCACAAATACATTTCATATAGATGGCTAAACTCAAGGGTTAAAATAGCAGGAAGTGAATCACACTTGAATCTTTTCCATTTTCCCTTGGAAACAGAACATCCCTCCCACCAGGCAGGCTCATCTAATGTTTCCATGCCAACCAACTGCAGAGGACTGGGATGGGCTAAGCCTAAGGTGGGGGTAGTGATGAGGGTGAAGAAGGGAGCACAGAGGGAAAGGCCAAGGTCAAAGTCAGATTGTGGAGGTGGGTTGCAAGGGGAGGCGGGGTAGTGTACTCAGAGTCAGGGGAGATGGCAGCAAGAACCAGAAATGAGAATTGGGTAAGCCTAGTTGTGGCTGAATTTACTGCAAGCCTGATCACTGCTACACACACACACACACACACTCTCTCTCTCTCTCTCTCTCTCTCTCTCTCTCTCTCTCTCTCTCTCTCCTCTCCTCTCTCCTCTCTTCTCTCTCCTCTCTCTCTCTCCAAAGTTACTTAGTCTGATATTAAAAGATTTTATTTTTGCTGAGTGTTAGCAAATTGTAGCATCAGGTTCAAGGCTGGTTTCCAAATTCTGATTCAACTAATGCCGAATGTGATCAAAATTGAAAGTCATTCCAGTAACTGGCCTTCCCATTAACTGCAGGTTTCCACTGGATTTCCATGCAAGACATCTGAGACTTTTAAAACAATTGTTTTCAGCCTAAACATGAGCTGAGGAAGTAAATAACTTTTTTAAAAATAAAAGAGGAGAAAAAGATAAAATAGGGGTTCTCATCTTTGCTGTAAATTGGGATCACTAGGGAAGATTCAGAAAATGCTGATGCCCGAGGAACCATTCCCAGAGATTCTGATTTAGTAGGTCTGGGCTGGGGTGAGACATCAAGGTTTTCAAGAGCTTCACATACAGTTTTACATGCAGCTAAGGTTGAGAAGCACTGAGATAAAGTAAGAAGCGACAGCAGCTACAACAAGCCTAGAGACTCCTTTTGGAACCTCCCAGGAGAGAAAGCTAGGGCAGACTGGATCTAGCAGGAGAGAGGCTGAGCCATGACCTACCCTGGCAGTGGCTCCCATCTTAATCAATGTAAATTCTTTATTATTATTATTTATTTATTTTAAAGATGTGGGGTACAATTCAGGGTTAGGTATACAAATGTTCCTTATGCAGGTTCATGAGCTGTCCATGAGGTGTGCCCTCCCCCCGGAGTTTCCCCACTACTGACAATCCCGTCCCCCACCCCAGCAGTTTCCCACTACTGTCAATCCTTTACTTATAGTATTATGATAATTGTTCAAGGTCCGCTTATGAGTGACAACATGTGATACGCAGTTTGTTTCTGTGACAGATCACTCAGTATTATAGACTGTAAGTCCACCCAAGTTGCTGCCAAGTTCATAATTTTGTCCTTCTTTATGGCTATGTAATATTCCATTGTGTATGTGTAACACATTTTTTTTTATCCAATCCTCTTTCAATGGGCAGCATGGTTGGTTCCATGTTTTTGCTACTGTGAATAATGCTGCAATAAACATGCATGTGCAGGTATCTTTTTCACAGAGTGATTTGAGTTCCTCTGGGTATATTCCCAGAAGAGGGATTGCTGGGTCATTTGGAAGATCGATTTTTAGACCTTTTAGGAATTGCCAAACTGTTTTCCACAGAGGTTGCACTAGTTCACCCCCCCACCAACAGTATAGGAATGTTCCCTTTTCTCCGCATCCTCTCCAGCATCTGTTATTTTTTGAGTTATTGATGATGGCTATCCTGACTGGAGTATCTCAGTGTGGTTTTAATTTGCATTTCTTTGATGACTAGTGAGGCTGAGCATTTTTTCATGTATCTGGTGGGTGCCCATATGTCTTCTTTTGAGAAGTGTCTATTCATATCTTTTGCCCACTTTGTAATAGGGTTTGTTTGTCTTTTTCTTTTCAGCACATTTGAGATTCTTATAGATCCTAGATACTAAGACTTTGTCAGATATACAGTTGGCAAATACTTTTTCCCTGTCTGTGGGCTATCTCCTTGCTCTCTTGATGGTTTCTTTTGCTCTGCAGAAGCTTCTCAGTTTGATGAGGTCCCACTTGTCTATCTTACCTCTTATGGCATGGGCACTTGGGATTTTGATCAGGAATTGGTTGCCAGTTCTAATTTCCATAAGGGTGTCTCCTGCATCTTCTAAGGTTCTTATATTTTGAGGTTTCATGTTTAGGTCTTTGATCCATTTACAGTTGATTTTTGTGTACAGTGATAGGTAGGGGTCTTGTTTTAATCGGCTGCACGTGGTCAGCCAGTTTTCCCAGCACTATTTACTGAATATACTCTCCTCTCCCCAGTGGTTGACAGTGGAAGCTTTGTTGGAGATCATTTGATTGAGAAGTTGAAGTCTTGCTTCTGGATCACTATCCTGTTTCAATGGTCTATATGCCTGTTCTTGTACAAATATCAGGATGTTTTGGTTATTGCAGCTTTATAATAAAGTTTAAAGTCTGGGAGTGTAATACTTCTTACTTTGTTTTGCTTTTGTTTATGTTTTGTTTTTGGTTTTTTTGCTGAGGATTGTTTTGGCTATTTGTGGTTGTTTATGTTTCCATATGAATTCCTGTATGCGTTTAATCTGTAGATTGTCTTGGGTAGAATGGACATCTTAACAATGTTGATTCTTCCAATCCATGAGCATGGAATATTTTCCCATTTGTTTATGTCATCTTTGATTTCTTTGAGCAGTGTTTTATAGTTTTCATTGTAAAAGTCTTTCAAGTCTCTGGTTAGGAAGATGCCAAGATATTTCTTTTTCTTTTACTTTCTTTTTTTTTGTGTGACTGTTGCGAATGGGATTGTGCTTTATATTTGAGTTTCTGTTTGTTTATTGTTGGTATATAGAAATGTGACTGTCTTTGGACATTTACTATATACCCTGTGACTCTACCAAAGCCCTTTATCAGTGCAAGGAGATTTTTGGCAGATTCTCTTGGGTTTTTGAGATATAGAATCAAGTTGTCTGCAAAGAGGGATAACTTAACTTCCTCTTTTCCTATTTGGATACCTCTGATCTCCTTCTCTTGTCTGACTGCTCTAGCTAGGACTCCCAAAACTATGTTGAGCAGGAGGGGTGAGAGTGAGCATCCTTGTTTTGTTCCGGTTTTCAGGGGAAATGGCTCCAATTTCTGTCTGTTTAGCAGTATGTTGTCTGTGGGTTTCTCGTAGACTGCTCTTACTATTTTGAGGTATGTTCCATCTATGCCTAGATGTTCGAGGGTTTTTATCAAGAAGGGGTGCTGGATTTTATCGAAAGTTTTTCTGTGTCTAACGATATAATCATGTGGTTTTGTTTTTATATCTTTTGATATATTTAATTACGTTTATGGTCTTGAAGATGTTGAACCAGCCCTGCGTCCTAGGGATGAAGACTACTTGGTCATGGTGGATGATATTTGAGATGTGTTGTTGGATCCGGTTTGCTAGAATCTTGTTGAGAATTTTAGCATCTATGTTCATCAAGGTTATTGGCCTGTAGTTCTCTTACCTGGTATGGGTATCAATACAATGTTAGCTTCATAAAATGATTTGGGGAGAGTTGCATCTTTCTTGATTGCCTAGAATATTTTCAGTAGGATTGGTATTAGCTCCTCCTTGTATGTTTTGTAGAATCCTGCTGTAAAGCCATCTGGTCCAGGGCTTTTTTTTTTTTTATAAGTAGTTTTCTTATAATTTAGTTGATTTCCTGGATTGTTACTGGTCTATTTAGTGTCTCGATTTCTTCTTTCAATCTGGGAAGGTTGTGTGATGTCAGGAAGTTCTCCATTTCCTTTAGGTTTTTAAGTTTGTTTCCATACTAGTGTACATAATAATCTCTAGACAATCGTTTGTATTTCTTCGGGGTCAGTTGTGACTTGATCTCTTACATTTCTGGTTGTGTTTCTTTGGGTTTTTTCTCTTTTTTTCTTGGCCAGTCTAGCTAGGGGTCCATCAATCTTATTTATCCTTTCAAAGAATCAGTTTTTATTTTGTTGATTTTTTATATTATATTTTTGTCTTCTATATCCTGAATTTGGACTTTTATTTTGGTGACCTAAATTCTTCTACTGAAGCTAGAATTTTGGTGGTTTTGCTTTTCCAGCTTCCTTAGTTGATTTGTTAGGTTGTTAGCTTGTGATCTTTCCATTTTCTTCATGTGTGTTCATAGAGATATGAATTCCCCTTAGTACTGCTTTTATGGCATCCTAGACATTTTGGTAAGATTTTTTTTTTTTGTTTTCACTTGTTTCCAGAAATCTTTTAATTTCAATCAATGTAAATTCTAAATTCACCATAGGGTGGGAAGGATTTAGAGATCCTTTCATCATTGGTCCCTCCACTAGACTGAGAGTACTCTAAAGCAAGGGCTGAGTATTTTTATCCTTGCAGCCCTTGGACACGTCTAAGAGTTTGACATGTGGGATATCAATAGTTGCTTATAAAATGAATGAATAAAAAAGTTTGAGACAGATGTGTGTGAAATGAAGGTTATAGAGACTAATTTTTACCAGACTTCTTTCTTAGCACTTTCAAGTCATAGCATGGGAAACAGCAGCATGCTCTAATAGAAAAACAACAACAACAACAACAACAACAAACCCAACACCAACCAATCAGATACCTGCTTTAATTTCAGTGAATTTAACAAATATTTATAAAAATACTTTCAGGTTCTAGACTAGACCCTAGGAATCACAGACTGGAACTTATGGGAAAAAATAAAATTCTAGAAGCCTTGAGTGATGGTTGTATTTGTTCAGTATTTTAAGAAGTCCTTATTTTTCATTGGTATAATGTGACTGATTTGCTAGCAAGTGGCATTTGGATTTGAACTGGAACAGATCATTTAGCATGTCTTGTGTTTTCAATAGTGTTTCACATAAATTAATTTCAAAGAGCACAATTTCACAAATTTGCCTAACGCCAAGTAGCACATGGAATTCTTGCTTAAATGCTGACTTTTAAGAAATAGTTATTACTAGGCAACTTTGGGAAGCACTGTTACAGAGGGTCTACAAGTTTTTCGAATTCTTTATTCTTCATCAAATCCTGACTGCAGCATTATTATAGGTACAATGATAAAGTTGGGGTTGGGAGAAGGAAACAAGAAGTAACAAGTAACGAGTATTTTGTGCCAGGCACTTCACAAGGCAGCCAATGTTTCTGTTAATTGCAACAACATTTTAAAATAGATATTATTTTTTTTTAAATGTAAATAGCTTTAGGGGGTACAAATGGTTTTTTGTTACCTGGGCAAAAAACCATTTATAGTGGTGAATAAGTCTGGGCTTTAAGTGTATCCACCACTCCCACCTGTGCACAGGGTAAGCAATAGATAATTTTTCATACCTCCCCTACTTTCCAGTCTTCCTCTTCTGAGTCTCCAACGTATTTTATACCTAAAATGGATAGTATTATCCCTATTCTAGGAACATGATCCCAAAGATAATCACTCTCTCAGTCTCTATATAGCATCATAGGTTTGTTTTGCCTGTTTTTGAATGTTATAAAAATGGAATCATATTGTAGTAGGCAGAATAACACTACCCTTTGCAAAGGTGTCCAAGCCCTAATACCAGGAATCTGTGAATATGTTCCTTTACATGACAAAAAAAAAGAGATTTTACAGATGTAATTAAGGTGAAGAAACTAAAAATGTGGAGATTATCCTGGATTATCCCTAGTGGGTCTAATCTAATCACAAGAGTCCTTAAAAGCAGAGATCTTTCTCAAGTGGGTCAGAGAGATACAACATGGGAAGCACTCAACTTGCAATTGTTGATTTTAAAGGTGGAGAAATGGGACCACAAGCAATAAAAAGCAGCGTCTAGATGTGGGTAGTCCTCAGCTGACAGGCAGCAAGAAAACAGGGCCTTTGGTTCTACAAAAGCAAGGAATTGAATTCTACCAACATCTCAAATAAACAGAAACTAGATCCTACCCTAAAACCTCCAGAAAGAAGCACAGCATACTGATACCTTGATTTTAGTCTGGTGAGATTCATAATAGAGTCCTGATCTACAAAACTGTAAGATAATAATTGTGTTTTTTTTAATCCATTAAATTTGCATTGATTTGTTACAACATCATAGAAAACTAATACACACATGATATTTCATGTATGTGTGGCTTCTTTCACTAACTGTGGTTTTTCATTTTTATTTTAGATTCATTGGGTTTCAGGTGGTCCATTCCCCAGATTCAGTCAATATTATATTTGCAAGATTTCTATCTGCTGTTGCATATAGCAGATATTTAATTTCATTGCTGTGCAGTATTCCCTTGTGTAAATATATCACAATTGATTTACCTGTTTCATTGTTGATAGACATTTTACTATTCCCAGGTTTAGGCTATTACAAACAATGCTGCTATGAATATTCTTGTGCATATTTTTTACTGAACACTTGTACTCATTTCTATTGAACACATTTATTCATTTCTGTATACCTAAGAGCAGATCATAGGATACACGTTCAGTTCTTGTAGATATTGACGAACAATCTTCCAATGTGGTTGTACCAATCCACTTCCCATGAGCTCAGAGTCTATACATGCTCACTAACATTTGGTATAGTCTTAATTTTACCCATTTTTGGTGGGTAGCACCATTTCACGTGAGTTACCATTTACATATCCTCTTATAAGAAATGTATGTTCATGTCTTTGATCACTGAATATTTTTTATTTCTTTTTTTTAATGACTTGTAGCTGTTCTTTACATGTTCTGCTTACAATTTCTTTCCCAGATCTCTAGATTACAAATATCATTTCCTATGCTTGGTCATGTTCCACTGTATTCATGGTATCTTTAGATGAACAGAAGTTTTTATTTTTATGTAGCTTACTTTTTTCAATATTTTTCTTTATGATTAGTATGTTTTGTGTATATTTAAAACTTAATATTTGCCTGTCACACAATTATGAAGTTTTCTCCAGTATTATCTTCTGGATCTTTATTGTTTTGCTCTTTACATTTTGATCTACCATTCATCTAGAATGATTTTTGCATATGGTGCGAAATAGGATCAAGAGACATTTTTAAATGTTTGGACAGCCAATTGATGCAGCACTGTTTACTAGAAAGATCATCCTTTTCCAGTTCACAGTAATTTCACTTTTGTCATAAAATCAAGAGGGTGTGCATGTATGTGTGTATGTGTGTGTGTGTGTGTGTGTGTGTGTGTGTGTGTGTGTGTGATTGTTTCTGGACTCTCTATTTTGTCCTATTCTACTTGTTTATATTTAAACCAATTCTATACTGCTTTTAATTGTGTAACCTCATAATAAATCCTAACATCATACAGTATAAATCTTTCAACTATTCTTCTGTATTTTGCCTATTCTTGGTCTTTTAAATTTTTTTTTTTTTTTTTTGAGTTGGAGTCTCACTCTGTTGCTCAGACTGGAGTGCAGTGGCCACTCCCGGCCACCGCAGCCTCGACCTGCTGGGCTCCAGCGATCCTTCCGCCTCAGCCTTCCAAGTAGCTGGAACTACAGGCGCGCACTACCACGCCTGGCTAATTTTTGATTTATTGTAGAGATGAGGCCGGGCGGGTCTCGAACCCATGGGCTCAGGCAATCCACTCACCTCAGCCTCCCAAAGGCACGGGATTACAGGCTGAGCCACCGAGTCCAGCGGTCTTTTACATTTTCATGTAAATTTTAGAATTACTTTGTCAAATCCATCACCAAACAAAAGAATAAACAAGTAAAGGTGCCTTCTGAGATATTCACAGGAATTGCAATAAATCAATATGCCAGTTTGGAAGAACTGACATCTTTACCACACTGTGTCTTCCTATTCATGAATAATGTATATAACCCCACATTTGCATGTCTTCTTTTAATAATATTTGTGGTTTTTTATATAATGGTATTCTTTTGTTAGATTTACTCCTAGGTATTTAATGTTTTTCAATTCTATTATAAATGGTATTTTAAAATTTAGTTTTCCTTCCAATACAATGTTCACCTAAAAACCCAAACTCTATTATTGAGTAAGCATACTCATGTACCCTCTGAATCTGAAATAAAATAAAATACAAACAAATTAGTTTTCTTATTGTTTAGTATTGTTATATGAAAATATAACTGATTATTTTGCTATAAACCTTGTTCTCTAAAAGCCTTGCTAAAGTCACTTATTAATTCTAGGCATCTTTCTGGTTTTTTGGATTTTTAATGTACATAATTGTGTCACCAAAAGATAAGGATAGTTTATATTCTTCCATCCAATCATTCCACTTTTCCTTGTGCCTCCATTTAATAGCAGTGGTGATAGAGGGATAGAGTAGTGACAGGTGTCTCATACCTGCTTCCAGGGAGAAATCTTCTAAAATTTCATTAAGTATGATGTTTGCTTTTTATTAGATTAAAGAATTCCATTATTTCTCAAGTTTGCTAAGAGCTTTTTGTCATAGATGGGAATTTTTTTCCTTAGTTGGAGTCTCACTCTTGTCGCCCAGGCTGGAGTGCAGTGGCACGCTTGCGACCACCGCAGCCTCCACCTGCTGGACCTGGGCGATCCTTCCGCCTCAGTCTTCCAAGTTGCTGGAACTACAGACGCATGCCACTACGTCCGACTAGTTTTTGTGACTTATTATAGAGACGAGGTCTCACCAAATTGCCCAGGCTGGTCTCGAACCTGCAAGCTCAGGCAATCTTCTTGCCTTGGCCTCCCAAAGTGCTGGGATTACAGGCTGAGCCACTGCGCCTGGCCAGGTTTTGAATTTTATTGAATGCTTTACCTATAATATTTAGGTAAGCATTTGATTCTCATCTTTTATTCCATTAATATTGTGATTTTCTAATGCTAAGGCAAACTTTTGCTCCTATAATAAATTCCACTGGGTCATAACATATTATTCTTTTTATATACCACTAGATTTACTTTGCTAAAATTTTATTTTGTACTTTTGGTTTTATGATTTTGAGAGAGATTGTATGACAAATTTTCTCATAAGATATTTCGTATCATGATGATGTTAATTAACATTGTAAAAAGCTAGGAAGTGTTCTCTGTTTTCTAATTTCTGGAAGAGTCTGTATAAGATGCTATGTGATTTATAAACATTACTTCTCGTAAACCTTCAGTGAGGCTATTTATTATCCTCATTTTATAGAAAAAGTGGAGACCTAGAGGGAGAAGAAGTGAGTTGCTAAGGTGACAAGAAAGGCAGTAGGTGGCAGAGGTAGGATTTAAATCCAGGTACTTTTGACACCACAACCTAGGATTTTTGCCTACTCCACCATGCTACGGACACCTAAATGAATGACTGGGTTAACTGGTATTCTCCATAACTTAATATTTCATTTTATATCAGTGTCTACTTCCTACAGAGAGGAAATACATGGCCAAAGATAAAAAATATACACATATAGCTTTACTTTTGGAACCTACTACAAGAGGCCATAGTTGGCCTTTCAAATCTCCCCTATTTCTTACTCTCGACACATATGTCAAATCCTGGAGCAGAGTCTGTGTGCAGAATCATAGCTTATTATTTTCATCTGGTTTTTGCAACTAGCTTTAGCTGGATCCTTGAGGGCATGTCTGATCCATCTTTGCATTCCTGACAGCATTCTATGTAGTATTTTATAATTAATAGTCACTAAAGAAAACTGTAAAGTCATATCCTTTCCATCATACTTCCTATAAATTAGTCAGAAGATCTTGCAATTCTCTCATGTCACACATAGCATCCCATAGCAGCAAACCTCATGCATTTTTGCTAAGGGTGCATGGACAATAAAGGGTATGACTCTGTGATTCAAATATGAGCCAGTATAACTCAAAGATCCACTCACTGACCATCTTTAAGATCCTCAGTGATTACTGAGGGAGTTAAACTACACACTAGATGACTATATTTTCCAAACCATATAACTTGCTGTAGCAATTTTAAGTACCTACAGGTATGAGAGAGTACCTACAGGTATGAAACCTAGTATATCCTTAGAAAGAGCAGGTATTTGGCATAGGATAGAACTGAGTTTTTATCATGTTCTCCTTTGCTGTGTAAATGTGGATATTAACACAAGCTCTCTAACCTTGGTTTTATTAACTGTAAATGGGGATAATAACTCCTTCATAGATATTAATAGGAATTAAATTCTCATTGCCAACTCCTTGTACTCAGGATACATGAATCCATGATATCATCAAGGATTTGAGTGTGGAGGTGGAATACCCTGGGGACTCCCATTTATGAGGGAAGGGGCAGAATTTTAGGAAAAGAGAAACATTATCATCTTATGAAGAGGCAGCAATAAGCTTCATTCAACATAGGCTTTTTGGTGGGGAAACCCTCCACTGACCTGGAGTTTCAGCAACTAGAAAAACAAACAGAGACCCCTTCTGGATGATCAGCTAGGAACCCTCATTAACAGGAAGAGAGGGATGAAATTGGTTTTAAAGAAGTCACTGGAACAGTTTTAAAAAGTTTGTATAGAGAAAGAGCTATGAAGTTAATTTATATGACATTTATATGTTCATGATAGAGGTCACTAGGAGCTACCAAATGCCCTGTTTGCTTATAAACATCTACTCGGTTCACATCACATTTTTTCATTATTTTTCTCATAGAGTCAGACAATTTTTATATAAAGGTGTGAAATCTACATTGGGAAGGACAATTCTGCATTTTTAAGAAAATTAAGGGGGAAAAATTACCTGAGGTAAGCAAACTGGTTTAAAACAATATAGCATATATAGTTTATAAAATATAACGGAAAGTACTATAATGTGATGAGAAAAAAGTGGAGGTTTTTTCCAACTCATAAAATTGTATATATAAAACATGTTCAACTTTTTTGTATATTAGTTATAGCTCAATAAAGCTGTTAAAAGTGAATTTTTGCCGGGCTTGGTGGCTCAGCCTGTAATCCCACGCCTTGGGAGGCTGAGGTGAGTGGATTGCCTGAGCCCACGGGTTCGAGACCCGCCTGGGCAACTTGGTGAGACCTCCTCTCTACAAAAATCAAAAAATAAGCCGGGTGTGGTAGTGT
>CAUYQG010125803.1:0-14847 GCA_963574415.1 Tarsius wallacei | reverse complement strand
CTAACAGATCCAGTATATGTAATGGAAGGAATTTTAGTAAAAAGCATAATAGAAAAAAATAATGAAAATTATAAAAAATATAAAGCAGAAAATTTCCTGAAACTTAAGATGTTTTCTGATTTTACAAGTCACTGAGAGCCAGGCTCGGTGGCTCGGCCTGTAATCCCGCACCTTGGGAGGCTGAGGTGAGTGGATTGCCTGAGACCACGGGTTTGAGACCCGCCTGGGCAAACTGGCGAGACCTCATCTCTACAATAAATCAAAAAATTAGCCGGGCGTGGTAGCGTACGCCTGTAGTTCCAGCTACTTGGAAGGCTGAGGTGGAAGGATCGCCGGAGCCCAGCAGGTCGAGGCTGCGGTGGCCAGGAGCGGCCACTGCACTCCAGTCTGGGCGACGGAGTGAGACTCCAACTCAAAAAAAAAAAAAAAAAGTCACTGAGTTTCTAATAAATGGATCAACTGAAGTAGATCCACACCAAGACTTGTTATTGGGGAATTTCACAACTCTAAAAACAAAAAGGAAGTTCTATAAGCTTCCAAACAAAGGAAAAAAGTTTAATTACATAAGCTCAGGAATCTTAACGGTATCAGAACTTTACAACTTAAAAAAGACAACCAAGCAATGCCTTCAAAGCTTTAGACAAAAATTATTTCAACCTTGAATTCTATACTCAGGTAATAAGTGTAAAATAAAGACATTTTCAGATATATAGGCCTCAAAAATTTTTCTGCCTATACACAATGGCTCAGGAGGCTGCCAGAAGTATGCTTCCCCAGTGCAATATAGTAAACAACAGGAGAATGGGACACCGGAAATTGGTGATCCAATATGAGAAAGAGCTATGTAGAATAAAAGGTTCATGGTCAGACCTCAAGGTACAGTCATGCAGCAGGGCCAGAGAGAAATCTCCAGTCCATATTGAAGCAGGTCAGAGAACTCCCACCTGAAAGTCGTTAGGAAGATGGCATTTATCAAATGCCTGTTGTTTTAATATGAGAGAAGTTTTACACAACTTAGTTGGGGTGGAGGGAGGGAGAATCTGGGATTGAATCCATACACGGAAAGTAGGCAAATGTATTTCCAAGACAACTACTAACTCCAGGGAAAATTAGAGTGCAGGAAAGTCATCAGCTTAAACGACACGACTCAACAGTAAATAGCATGATTTCAATCATTAATAAACACTAAAGACTTATGCCACAAAACCTATGAAATAACTCAATTTGGAAGTTAAGGAGAATAAGAATTGTTCATGTTTGTGGTATAAGGTGTAAGAGTACATGAAAGCCAAAACAGATAATGCCTAAAAGTACAAATCGAGAACAGCAGTTCAAGCTGGTTATTTAGACATGGGAATAAATACCAACAGAATCAGCTAAAAGAATGGGAAGAGATGGTCTCTGAAGAACAGAAAATGAGGTGGGGAAGGAGGGGGACAGGGGACAATTTTTTTTTTTCCCATAAAAAGCCTTGTCAATTATTTAACTCTTTTAAAACCACGGACAAATAAAAATTTGAAGAAATTTCAAAATCAACATTAAAGAAAAGAAAAATCTAACTCTTTGCAGCAGATTCTTTCAGAGGTCCTCCTGTGTGTTGATCTTCTGTTTGTCCTGGCCTCCTTAACCTTTATGAGACATCATTTATTCTTCCAATTCTGTTAGCTGCTAAGCCAAGGATCTACATCTTACTGGAATTGAAGATTAACCGTATTTTAGATACTTGTTAGAGAGTATAATTTTGAACTACCCCCTGATATATAACAAACCTTGGGTGCTAAATAATACATACTTTTTAAAGTGGAAGGTTGCATTTACTATAAGCATTCCTTTAGGTAAATCGTTTTAAAGTTGTTTTAAGTCATGGAATCTTTCGTTCAATGAACACTTACAAGGAAGCTCATCATATTAAACAGATAAAAGCTTCACTGCTCTGATAACAGAAACATCACTGCCTGGCCCTTTCTACCACTCACTCACAAGCACTGAATAGGGCAATATGAAAATCACTCTCCTCGGTTGGAGGCAGAATGTCAAAGAGTCAGTTAATGCAGAATTCACTATTTGTCTCCCTCCCACCCATGAAAGTGGCTTGCAGAGGACTATGCTTCACCATCATACTGAGAGGCAGTCCTGTGAAAGTGTGCTTATATGTATTCTAAGGATGATGTTGAGGACATTACAATACTCTGTTCTTTCCCTAAGAAAAATGTTGTCAGGTTTTAGGATCAAGAGCGGATTTTCTTCACCTAAGCAACTGGTTTGCTTTAAATTATAGGTAATTGCTTCTTTGTATACTGGCCTATTCTGTTTATCTTTCAGTTATTGCAGTGAGGTGAGAAATGAATAAAATCTTAACCATTTTTTCTTTGTATTCCTCCCTATAATCTCTACAAGCTTTTAGGACAAATATTCTTTTATTCCTCTTTAAGCCTCTAAAGACAACCAATGCCTAAGACAGTAAAATTTTAATAATTATAATGAAATTAAATAACAATAAAAAATATTAAAGCAAAAATGTAATGAAGACTACCCACAATAGAGCCTCCCATTGATAAGTGCTACTGGTAGCTATAGCTTATGATGTCTTTTTATTTTTTGTGCCTTTGAGCAAAAAGGGACATTTCCACACAAAACCGTAGGAAGAAACCTGAATGCTTGTGGACTCTCGCCTTCTAGAAGTTAGTGTCAGTCAAGCCTGAGAAGAAGACTGATTCAGTAGATACTAAACTGAGTCAGTTCAATGTTCAGAGTTTTCCCTTCCTACCAAATTGTTAATCTTTCTCTGGGATTAACTAATGGCAAATGTGACTGACAGCTGAGAAGAAATTCCCCCAGTCTAAGCAGCTCACACCAGTAAATCTTGGTTTGGATTGGAAGATTGGATTGGAGTGCTATTTTTATGCTGTAGTTAGGATCATTCTGCCTACTTGTAAGTTGCATTCATTCATTCATTTCTTCATGAAAGCTAATTTATTCCAGAACAATAAGCCATCTGTCACACAGACTAGAAACATTGATGTCAGCATGAAAACCTCTGCTCAAACTATATAAAAATACTTCTCAGCCGGGCTCAGTGGCTCAGCCTGTAATCCTGCGCTTTGGGAGGCTGAGGTGAGTGAATTGCCTGAGTCCGCGGGTTCAAGACCCTCCTGGGCAACTTGGCGAGACCTCATCTCTACAATAAATTTTTTAAAAAATCAGCCAAGCATGGTAAGTGCGTGACTGTAATTCCGGCTACTCGGAAGGCTGAGGCGGAAGGATGGCCGGAGCCCAGCAGGTCGAGGCTGCTGTGGCCGGGAGCGGCCACTGCACTCCAGTCTGGGCGACAGAGTGAGACTCCAACTCAAAAAAAAAAAAAAACTTCTCAAGCTTAGAGGGCCACTGAGCATTGACCATGGGAATGTACTTCACAACAACCAGAAACAAGAGTTCATCGAATGTGGACTTCTCTCCCAGGTCTATTGAGAGTCCCATATTCACTTAGTGAGTATTGAAATAAAACAAGGAGTGTTTCGTTGACTGTGTTAGAGTCCCTGGTTGAGACATAATCATTGCACCACAGCAACAGTCATGTCATTGGGAACTTGAAGTTCATTGCTGTCTGCCTTGTTTTTACCTACGACCCACATGGCCCTCTCCACTTGTGTGCCTACTCCTCTCACCTGGGGAAAACATGGTGGCAGAAGAAGCTGTGATTGAGAGGTTAAGGAAGAAAGGAGCTGTAGCAGTGATGAGGCCCAAGAAATGTCTGTTATTATCCTCATTTTACAGGGAAGGAGACTGATGTACAGAAATGTTGAGAAACTTGTTCCAAGCACTCACCTAGGGTAAGTGATGGAGCTGGGGTGACCAGCTTTTAATTCTCTTAACTGTGATGCTCTATCTGTAATGGATATGTCAAGATGAAACATCTTGACCTGAACTCTGCTCGCGCCAGCCTTCTGGACCCCATCCGTTACAACTCTTTCTGGCACGATATGATCACAGTCAAATCCACAGCACTACTCAATTTCACTGTCTTGTCTCACCATATTTTTTTTGTTATCGGGAGGTTTATGGCTTCATACCCACCAAAAGTATCTTTAGACCGTACGTAGCATCTGTTTCAAAAGATTTGTACCTCAGTGGGGTGCGGTGGCTCAAGCCTGTAATCCCAGCACTTTGGGAGGCAGAGGCGAGAGAACTGCCTGAGTCCAGGGGTTTGAGACCAGCCTGGGAAAATTGGTGATACCTCATCTCTACAATAAATAAATAAATAAGCCAGGGATTGTGTCATGCATCTGTGGTTCCAGCTACTTGGAAGGCTGAGGCGGAAGGATCATCTGATCCCAGAAGGTCAAGGCTGCAGTGGCTATGAGCGTGCCACTACACTCCAGCCTGGGCAACGGAGTGAGACTCCAACTCAAAAAAAAAAAAAAAAAAGATTTGCACCTCTTCAAAATTACTCTAGTTATAAAGTCTTAGAATTTTTTCGTTATAATAGCATCTGCTTATGGCCTATTTTCTAATTCTCCCTTAGTACAAAATCACACCCAAGCCTTCGTAACAAAGTTAAGATATATTAGTTACAGTTAGCATGGAGAACAGACACAGAAAATTTGGATTCTTGCTCAATTCTGGTTCTGAGTGCTCTTAGAAAGTCATGTAACCCCCCAAGAGTCCATAAAGCTCATTAGCAGGACTAAACAGAAAACACTGACAATGAGTATGTGAAATCCACCAGATCTGATCCCTACCTACACTCTAAGCTCAACCCACATCTCTCTCTCTCCCTCTAACTCCCCAATTGCCTGCACGTTAGGAAATTTGGGTTCTTTTCTGTTTATCAAACATGCCAAACTCATTTCTGTCTCAAGGTCTTTGTTCTTGCGATTCCCTTTGCTGGGAGACCTCTTTCTTCAGGGACTTAAATAAATAAATTCTACACTTTGCTTAGTTCTCTGCTTAAGTATGCCTTCCTTCACGTGGCCTTTCCTGGCCTCTTAATCTAATGTAGCACCTGACTCTCACCACTCTATCTCCTTACCTAGTTTGATGTTTTACATTGACACTTATTGATAATATTATCTTATTCACTTAACTTTTTACTTCTTTTGTGATTCATCTCTCCTTATAGTCCTAAGGATAAACATTGTCTGATTCATTGTTACAACAGTAACTGAAATTTTGTAGTTGTTTCAAAATTATCTGTAGGATGAATATCAAATAATTAATACATGTCTCTAAAAACTGAGAAATCTTTGGAACTCTTATCCTTAGAACCCCATTCTGGAATTAATCTCTATAACACCAGAAATGAAATACTTTCTGCCAAGATAAAGTTTGAAAGGCTTCTTTGACACATTGTTGTCATTTTCTAATGATATAATGAGGCACTAAATATATAGGTGTTTTTGTCTGCCTATGTCATACTAACAACTAATTTGCCCGTAGTGGTAATAATAATAATAATTATATAGCAAACGTGTGTTGTGTTTCGACCTTGTGCAAAGGATTAGGATAGAAATGTATTGCCGGGCTCAGTGGCTCAGCCTGTAATCCCGCGCTTTGGGAGGCTGAGGTGAGTGGATTGCCTGAGCCCGCGGGTTCGAGACCCGCCTGGGCAGGTGAGACCTCATCTCTACAATAAATAAAATTTTAAAAAAATAGTCAGACGTGGTAGCGCACGCCTGTAATTCCAGCTACTTGGAAGGCTGAGGTGGAAGGATCGCCAGAGCCCAGCAGGTCGAGGCTGCGGTGGCCGGGAGCGGCCACGGCACTCCAGTCTGGGGGACAGAGTGAGACTCTAACTCAGAAAAAACAACAACAACAACAACAAAAAGAAATGTATATATGACATCCCATGTATTCCTCATAATAAACATGCAAGGCAAGCTCAGGTATATTAAGCAATTTATCTGAAAATACAAAGCTAATATCTGAGGTTGGAATGTTCCTGTCCTTCTTGTCCCGCTCTTAGATAATAAACTGATATCCTGTGGGTATGGTGACCAGATGGTCCATCATCAAAAGTCAGGGTGTCTTCAAATGCTCATTAACAGGAGAATAGATAGGTGTGGTATACTTTTATAAATTGGAATACTACACAGAAGTAACATGGAGTAAGCTATTGCTACATACAACAAAATGGATGAATCTCACAATTGCTATGTTAAATGAAGGAAGCTAGATCTAAAAGACGCTGCACTGAGAATTCAGAGACTCCACACTGAATGATCCTACAACAGGCAAAGCAAAATGATGATGATAAAAGTCAGAAGTGTGGCTATTTCTGGGACTGGGAAAAGGCACAGAGAACCTGATTGGTGCTGGAAATAGTCTGTCTTTATATGCTTGCATACAAAGGTAAAAATCTCAATGTGGACATAATATGTTTGTACTCAGCTGTGTATATGTTACACTTTAAAGGAGAATCAAAACTGAACAACAGGCTGGGAGTGGTGGCTCAAGCCTATAAAGCCAGCAATTTGGGAGGCCAAGGTGAGAGGATTGCCTGAGTCCAGGGGTTTGAAACCAGCCTGGGGAACTTGGCAAGACCTCATCACTACAATAAATCAAAAAAATTAAACAGGCATGGTGGCATGTGCCTGTAGTTCCAGCTACTTGGAAGGCTGAGGCAGAAGGATCACCTGAGCCCAGCAGGTCAAGGCTGAGGTGGCTGTGAGCATGCCCCTGCGCTCCAGCCTAGAAGGCAGAGTGAGACTCCTACTCAAAAAAGAAAAGGACTATGTTGAAGCTGAGCATGGTGACCCATGCCTATAATCCCAGCACTTTGGGAGGCAGAGGCGAGAGGATTGCCTGAGTCCAGGGGTTCGAGACCATCCTGGGAAACTTGGTGAGACCTCATCTCTACAATAAATTAAAAAATTAGCCAGGCATGGTGGTGTGCCCCCTTTGGTTCCAGCTACTTGGAAGGCTGAGGCAGAAGGATTGCCTGAGCTCAGCAGGTCAAGGCTGCAGTGGCCATGAGGGTACCACTGCACTCCCGCCTAGGTGACAGAGTGAGACTCCAACTCAAGGAAAAAAAAAAAAAATAGAACAGACTGAAAACCTAAACAAATCCAGGTATAGAAACAATAGCAGAGCATTTGAAATTAGGATGGCGGGGGAATTCAGGGTACGTGGTGCTGTCACCGTAGAAAACCCAGCAGACTGTCTAGATGGGAGCTCACAAATGTCTCAGTGGCTGACAGCTGACGGGAAGATGGAACTAACCTCTGCCATCTGTCTGAAACCACCTCGGAAAAAAAAGCTGAGCTATATAAAAATTTAGAGAAGTGCTTTGTTTTCCCTTGTCTGTTTTGCCTCAGACCCACTCCTGGAATTTAACGAAGCAGTTTCTACTCATATCTGGCTTCTCTCTTGACCCTCCTATTTTCTCTCAAACAGTGAGGAGAGAGAGGACGTGCCCATCATGGTTGAATCATGTTTGGCAGCGAAATAAGCTTGTTTTACTGCTGTTTGTCATTGGAATTATCTTACATTAAAAAGACTACAGTGAAGACAGCAAGTCTTTTCCTTTTTTTAAATAACAAGTCATAAAAACGTCAAGCCATGTACGCAGGAAAATATCTGAGTGGCTCAAAGGGCTGTATCAGTATTTACTTTTTAAAAAAGAAATGTAAATCTGAATTCTTTAGGAAGAGCTTGCATGTAACTGTGACAAGGTGGAAGCAGAGAGGGACAGTCACCCTGAAAATGACCTCAAAGTCCTAGGAGACAAATTCCAGATAGGCGGCCTCCTTGAAAACCTTTGATAAATGACATTTTTTCTAAAACCAAATCAAAGAAAAAGATCGGTTTCCCCAGTGAATGAGGCTGAGTGGATCCTACAACTGGACTCACTGGCATGCCTGGTAAATGAAATCATGCAGAGAGTCTAGAGAGAGTTATGTCTCTGCGGCTGAGGCTTGTTTATGGAAAAATCAGTTTTGGGGCTTGGCTTTGCTTAAGCACAGAGCCTTCTGGGTTGCGGGTACATGGGTTATTCTTTACAAAGTAGTTCTTGTCCTCACGAGCAAGTGTCCTGATTTCAGGCCTCTGCAGGAACTCAAAGTCTTGGCCTATCAGTTTTCTTCATTTCCTGTAGGCTGGGCCACCGCCCCATCTCAAAAGGCAGCTTTTACAACTACGCCCTGTGTTCACTTGGATGCTGGTGCCTCATCCGAATAAGGAAGCCAAGAAACACATGAGGTGTATATGGGCTGGAAGCACAAAACGTGGCAAGAAACGATGTGGCTATTTTATAGCATAACTAGCCTCATTCATACTCCTCTCCACACACGCAGACGTCCAGTAAAAGTGGAGTTGCTTCTCTCCTCTCTCAGAAACAGACTCAGAGACCACAGGACAGACGACTTCCCTTCAAGCTTGTTCCCGTGCAAGTTCATATTCCCACGATAATCTCCGGTGCAAAAAAAGCTAATTACTTACTGCCATTTTCTGCCTTCATCAAGAGCATTATGTAAAACTGGGACAAGATGATATAAAAACTGATAAGGGCCTTTAATTATGTCTCTTTGTCCCAAGTCTCTGTGGTAGAGCTCAGCATTTCCAGGTTAAACGTGATGTGAGGCCGCGGGATTTGAACTCCTGTTGACATTTGAGAAGACAAAAGAATGGACCAGAAATTATATCATGAGAAATGAGAGGAGATGGGGCAGACAGGATTTGGAATTGGAAATTTCTATTGTTCTATGACCATTTCTTCAGTCTCTTTAGGTTTGTAAATAACAGCAAATAGTTTTAGGGGTGGAGATGAGAAAGGGGGGGTTGCATTTTAACCACAGGGAGGCTGTCAGTGAGAATCACCACTTCTATGGGGGGACATCTTGGTGACCTTTCTCCATTATACTCACACTGACCAAAAGAGGGGGTGTGTCTAAGAAAGGGCATGTTTCTTCCTTTCTCTGCTTTAAACAAATGAGGCTACTCACGTCTTGTCCAATGAGGTCCACAGTGTTTGAAGACCCAAGGAGACCTGGTTAAGGGTATGCAGAGAACAAATCTTATTAGGCTTATCCACGTTCCCTGCATGGACTTCAGCCCCCTTTCGTTCCTTCATCCATTCACAGATATTTTATTATCATTGCAAGGACCCTCTTGTTCGTATTTGAAACACTTCAGGGTCCCAGAATTTCTTAAAAAAGACAAACGTGAGCCATTGCTTTACTAAACTCTGTTGTGACCATGTGCTCTCTGAGCTGTGGCAACTGCTATGTTTCCTAAGCTTTGGCCCCCTCCCCTACCTTGGAAAGGTGAATCTCCTCTCTCTCTCATTTACTTTCTAAATAAGCTATATTTTCCAGTCTCAAAAAAAAAAAAAGACATATGTGAGTAGCTATAATTAGGAAGATTTTAGCATCCTTGAGACACTAATGAAGTATATAAGGCTCAGGCAAGATGGCACATCGAGCTTATCTCAAAGGTATTTCTTTATAACGGCAACTTTCGTAAGCTAGGAGAATCACCTTCCCTAGATTAGCATTGTGTAATCTTCTGGTATCCTACCTTCCTGGCACATCTTCACATCCATTCATATTGGAGGGATAATGAGAAAGAACCTTATTAAGTAAGATGCTGTGGAGTTTGTTCTCTGGCCCAGGCTGTCCTCTCCGTCTCTTACTTTCTCTTAGTACCATGACATTTTTCAGCATCCATCTATAAGCAATGAAGAATCTCAGCTGTACTGGATACGTTGACCTTTGTGGCTATCCTCCAGTATCCAGCAATCAGTATTTAGAATGGGAGTATTTTGAGCATTTAGGACAGAAAAATTCTTAGTTATATGGGGCTAAATCACGAACCTGTCCTGCACACTGAAGGGTTATGGCTTCCCTAGTCTGCACCTACTTTGAGCCATGAATGACTCCTGACTATTATGACAAGCAGAAACACAAACTCAAATTTCCTAATGCTCTCAGTGGAGAACCACTAAATGAAAACCAACAAAAACAACAACAAACTGAAGACAATGGGAGAGGTTGTTCAAACAGGGTGGTTTTATTCAGCATACAATAAGACACATCCAGGAAAGCTGTAACAATGCAGTCATGACTCTTGACAGCACGTCTTTCTACCATGCTGAGACACTCCCCCAGTTCTGAGTTATAACACCATTTCTCAAGTTAGGCACCATTCCAAATACTAGCAGTTCAAAACAAGTAAGGTATGGTTCCTGTCCTCGAGGAGCTCTCAGTCCAATTGGAGAGAGAGAGATACAAGAAAATGCATTCTCAACAATGAAGACATTTGAGAAGGGCAAAGAAAAAAAGCAAGCAGAAGTGAGGAGTGATGGCAGACATCACAGAGCAGTAAGAACACCATCTAAGAAACTATAGATGTGAGCATGGGGTTCTGGTATAATGAGCAGTTATGCCTGAGTCCAAAGCCCAATGCTGCCCCTAACCAGCTGGGTGGCCTTGGGAAAGTTCTGTAAGCTCTCCAGGGCTCAATTTCCTCCTCTGTCAAATGGAGCTAATGTAGGTGTGTCCCTTACAGGGTGATTCTGAGGAGTAAATAAGTTAAAACGTGCATCACAGCAACTGATATATAACAAGTGTTTGATAAATGTTTATTATCATTATGATTTGGAACTTGAATGAGGAATATGAACTCTTTTGGCAGATAAATATCAGAGAAGAAACATTCCTCTCATGAAGGTCTTCCCTGTGTACTGATTGCTCAGAAGCTGTGAGAAGATCAGGTTTCTAATTCTGACTTCCCCACTTATGAGAGATGCATGTCTAAGCAAAATGTCCATCTCTATGAGCCTCAGTTGCCTTGCCTATAAATTGGAAATAATGTCACCCCTCACGTTAATGCCAATAGCAGTGCTTTTGCAAACCCTAAAGCTCCACAAATGTGAGGCAATAATGACTGCCCCAAACACAGGAAGGCACTTCATTGAAGAAAGATTGAGAAGGCAGGGATGTTGCTCACTTTTTATTCCAGCAAATTATGTCATTTCTCTGAAACTCCATTTTCTTATCTGAAAAATCAGATTCATAGTGTTCATTTCATATGTATCTTGTAAGGATTCAAAAAGGTTATTTATACAAAGCAGATGGCCCCAAGCTGTCCCACAATAGATGCAGAAAAATATTCATTTTCTTCCTCCTTTTCCTTCCTTTTCCTCCTAGCTCTGTGAAATTGCCTGGAACTTAAACTCAGGAAGAGCTGGTGCCTGAAGGGCATTGTGTCCTGTGTTCCCACGCTGCCAATGGAGGCTGTCCCTCTCCAAGGTCAGAGGGGACACAGGAAGGACAGCAAGGGCAGGCTCTTTAGGCTCCACAAGCATACTTTGCTCTTGGCAGTGTCTGTTGAAAGTTGACAGGAGACAGCACAATGGTGTTCCCAGGTCAGTCTCAGATGGCTTTCCCACAGAGAAGTGTCATGGAGGGTTCCTGGAACTGGCAGCTGCAATTGGTTCCAAATAAATCTATCTTACCCAGAAGTGCAAGCAGCTCACAAGAGGAATAGAAATGAAATCAAAATGACCTCCAGGGCACAGGAGAGAGGAAAGCCAGAGAGTGTGCTGCTTCTAGCCACATGAGCTTATAAAGCACACTGTCACCCCCTGCGTGTGTGTGCTGTGTACTCAAGGGTAGCATTGTAGGGAAGAGAAAGTTAACATCCAGAATCAAAGTGTCAGGCCATTGCTACCCAGTGGCATGACTTGTGGCTTTGCATTTCCCCAAGGCACTGGATTAGGGCACAAGGACATATGCCTCTGAGAAACTGAAAAAAAAAAAATGGGTTAAAAGTAAAAAGAGCCCCAAGATACTCTACCACTTATTTTGTGCTCTTGAGTAATTTGGGGCTGTGAGCTTTCTCCTTTGTAGGCCAAGAGGTTTCAATTAGGTTTTCTGAGATCTCCTCTAGCTGTCCTTTTCTAGGATTCCATGAAGCTAAATCTCCATGTCCTTTACACTCATGAGAAATGGGATCTCATGGCTGGGCACAAATGTTCTAACAGTTTTTATCAGTAGCAAGAGAAGCTCGCTAATAATTTTTAAGGAATCAGACCACACTTAAATATGCCCTAAAGGACAGTGAACTTGATTTAATTTGTGTGATGAGACTTGGCAGATCTTGAGGAGGTATTTCAGATCTTTGCTGGAAACGTGGCGGTTGGGAACCTTGGGTGAGAAAAAAGACCTTCATGGGGACCCCATCTCTGCTCCTTCCTCATCATGTGAACTCCAGTAAGTTACTTGACCTCTCTGAGTCTGTCTTCTTCATCTGTAAAATAATTATAATACATGCCTCATAGGATAGGATTGTTAGAGATTTTAATGGGAGAAATACAAGATGGGATCCCAAAAAAACAGAATTATCTTTGGAGTGTGGGTCCTTTGTAGTACAGGCTTCCCCCACTAAGTGTGTGTTCCAGGAACCCATCATCATCAACGTACCCACTAGCATTGCTGTGAGAGGCTGTGTTCAGCTTTAGTGACTTTTTTTTTGTTGGTTATTTCAACTCTTTTGCACTTTTCTTGATGGGTGATTTACAGAAACAACCTGCCCACACCACGCTGAGTGTTCAGCAGTTTTTGACCAAAAATGCCATTACCCCCATGCCCCACCATCTCTAGCCACCTGATCTCACCCCAAGTGACTTTTTGTTTTTGTTTCCCTGGATGAAAAAGCATCCTCAAAGGGAAACATTTTGCCAGTGTGTAAGAGGTAAAACAAATAAACAAACAAAATGGCAGAAGCACTAAAAGACATCAAAATGGAAGAGTTCAAAAACTGTTTTGAATAGTGGGGAAAGTGTCTTGATAGGTGTAGTGCATCAAACGGAGAGTACTTTGAAGATGACTGAAGTTTAAAGATGCAAGAATAAATATATAATTTTTTAAAATAAATTCTGGGTTTTTTGGGGGGTCTCCCCCATTGTATATACTACATGTAGCACATGGCATGGAGGAATCATGCAATAACGATTACCTGTTAGTATCATGATCATTATCA
Organism: Tarsius wallacei; assembly: GCA_963574415.1. Lineage (NCBI taxonomy): Eukaryota > Metazoa > Chordata > Mammalia > Primates > Tarsiidae > Tarsius > Tarsius wallacei. The sequence goes on along the minus strand of CAUYQG010125803.1, from coordinate 1,869 downwards.
CTGCTGCAACCATTTTATCCACCAGTGCAGTCCCTTGGTCCAAATAGTTCTATGGTGATCTGGTCATAGCTCAGGTTTTTGTCCTAAGTTCTTGTATCTTCTTGTTCTACACACTCTCCCTGGATACGCTCACCTAAATATGCACTAGCTATGGTCTCTACCCCAGGGAGCCTCACATTTAGAAGTCAGTCCAGAATTATCTCTAAGACTTCAGAACCATATATGCATCTGCCCTCTGAGACGTTCTACAGACTGACTACTCAAAATTATAGTGTTCTAAAACTGGATTCGTTTTATCCTCAAATCATTTCTTCTTTGTTGCTTCCTATTCTGGTAAATGGTCTTCCCATCAAACCCAAAATCTCAGTCATACTTGACTTCTCAGTTTCCCTCACACTTTTTCCTCTGCCCCAACACCAAATCATCAAGTTCTGTTCATTTGATCTTCTAAAGATCTTTTTTATCTCTACTCCACTCTAATCCAATTCAGACCACCTCTCTCTCTTTCTCTCTCTCTCTCTCTCTCCTGAATTATTCTATGAATCTTCTAAGTTATTTCTCTACCTCTAATCTTACCCTCCATGAAAAAGCAATAGTAAGCTTTCTAAAATGCTTATAGTAATATGTATTGCTTATGCCAAAAACATATTAATGGCCAGCCCCGGCTCATAGGGTAAAACCCAAGTTCCTTAACTTGGCTTTCGAAATGATCTGTGCACCTGCCTGGTCTGACCTCTGCCTCTAATCATTCTTAGCTCCCTTTGGCTCGGAGAAATCCCCAGCTTCTCTCTTGCTTCCCAGTGTAGGCTCTTCCCTTCTTCTGATGCAAAAGACTTTCTCTTCTCGTTTGTATGTTTGTTTCACCAAGTAGCTCCAGCTTATCCTCAGGTCTTGGCTTCCGTGACAAGTTCTGGTAGGGTTTCCCAGTCTCTCAAATCTGGTAGAGCTGCCACCCCTCTGAGATTCCACAGCACACTTGGCCACCAACAGAAGCACATACTTCTTTGGATTATGCTTGTTTGTTTACTTCTGTCTTCTGCAGTGGACCACAAATTCCACAAGGGCAGAGCTCAAGCCTGCCTTGTCCAGTTCTGAGTCCTCAGGACCTAAAACAATGCCTAATGTAAAATAAGTATTTTGAGGTTGAATAAGTATTTGAGGTTGACATCCAAAATGTCTCTAGTTGTCTCCAAAGATTTGGGAGTCCATCTCCTCCTTACAGAGTCTGAGGGTACCACTGCTGTGTGGCAGCCTACTCAAATGTTCCACTCTGGGCCCAAGTAAAAAAGAGAAGAAAGTAACCGTGCCAAGGCAGGAGGCCCAACACTCTTGGAACAATGTACTCCAACAATTCCTCTGCCCCCTCTCCTCTTCAGAGACTGGAAAATTTAATAGGATTTAAGGCCCATCCTTGGGCGATATTGAACTAAATCCTGTAAGTCACCATTTCAGGCCCCGGAGAGTCAAGGGTATGTAGGACTCTGTGTAGAAGAAATAGAGATGTTACAAAACTGATAGAGTTAGAGGAGGAAGTAGTCCTTTAGAGAATTTGGAAATCCTGAAGGAGTTTATTGAGTTTCCCATTCTTCCTCTTCTCTGCCCTCACCATCCTTAGACAATAGTTGCCGTGGCCTGCCTACAAATAGACCAGAGAAGTCCTGTCATAGGAACTCACCAAGGGCTCATCTACTCCTCCTCTTAACCACTGAGTCCCTGCCCTGCTAATTTTGTCATCTGACTTCTGAAAATTCTTTTTTTTTTTTTTAATTTTTATTATAAAGATGTGGGGTACAATTCAGGGTTAGGTATATAAACATTGATCATGCAGGTACCCTTGTTGATGAAGTATGATTTCTGGAAATTCTTTAG